>CM019075.1:9332408-9555640 GCA_009667805.1 Leptobrachium leishanense
ATATGTGAGAGTAAAACGCATGTGTACTTATCTGTCTACCCAGCAACAAGGAAAGAGGAATAAGGAAGGAGATCAGGGGAAGAGATCAAGAGGAGCTACACAGGGATTGGACTAGAAAGAGTGGGAGTCCTAGTCTGGAGCTTGTGTTTTTTCTAAAGGATGTTTACATGCATTTTCAGTTTAAATGTTAAAATCCTTGTTGCTATTTTAATAAATATAAGGAAAGAGACGCAATAGGAGCCTCTGAGTCGGTGTATTACAATTGGTGCTTATTATGCTTTATTGCTGCTCCGTGACATCCACAGGTGTTTTCAATATCTGATTGAAAACACTTGAATGAACCTCTGTTCTTCAGAGTGGTAGTCTTTAAGGGGTTGAATAATTGTGTCAATGAATTCACAAAATAAACATTTACTACTGTATTACAAAACCAATTGATGTCATTTTAGTTGCATATGGTTCTTTAAAAAGTCCTTGTAGGATTTCATTCTGAATACAATTACAAATGTACACTAAATTCCCTAAAACCCTTTACAGCATTGGGGGTTGAATAATTTTGAACACAACTGTACATTGGAGGTGCTTGTATTTAAATGTCCACTGAAGGTTCTTATAAAGTGTTTTGCCGCCTGCTCGGGATAAAATTGCACAATAAAAGTAAACAAAAATTGTGCTTAAAATGGTGGAAGCTGTGGCTGGTCCTAGCGGCGCAGCATGAATATAGCTTAAATTTTAATGCAACGACTCGGAGGCGAGTATTAGCATTTTCTTCTTGCTTTATTAACAACAGCAGCAAAAAACCTGAAAAAAACTGTTCATTAAAGAAAAGGTTACACCCCTCCCTTCACATATCCTCCAATCCAGTTAACCTTTCCACCCAGTAAAACCGATCAGAACTGGAAATCGTCCTCTTTTTTGCTGCTGGCGCAGGAGAGTTAAGTATGGTTTTTCTCCCCTTCTGCGCTCAGCGTAATTAATCATCTTGACCTGGTCTCCGCCGCTCCGATCCTGTAACTCGGAAGCCGGCTGGGTCTTTTTGCGCTCTGCATAGACTGTGCTCTGCACCGCTCCCTTTACATGCTCTCTGAGCTTGCCGGCCGCTCCAGCGTTCCCCTCGTGGCCGGAACTATTTCTGGCCGCGGAGGCTCCTACACGCGACCTCACATACCGCGCGCCATTCACCCCGCGCTCTCTGCCGATTCCTGAAGCACACTCCCCCGTCCATGACGATGCTTGCCAAGCAGGAAAAGCAAAGATCCCCCTCACCCTCAGAGGACTTTGACTCCGGGGACACATCACACAATCCCGGATTGTGGGTATAGACCACGCATTTAGAAAATGTCAGGACAAACTCCTGGATTCCCTGGGTCCCCTGATGCGCCTCTTTAACATCACAGAGGACGCTAAGGCACAGGGCGCTACCCTTGATCCCCTGATAGTCCGAGGCTGGCTGCAGCGCTCACTATGCTTTATAGCCGATGCCAATGCTGCTATATCAGAGGAGCGCCGCCGCTCCATTCTGCTGAAAGTTGATGGCCATCTCATTGAAATCGCAGAATCAGACCTGGGCAGTAAGGCTCAGGGCCCCCTTTTCGGAGAAACCTACGTAAAAGATATGGGTGCATATGCGAGCACTTTCACATCCCTCGATAAGGTGTGCACCTCACTTAAACGGGTCTTCAAGGGCCGCGTTTTTGGCAGGGCCGGTGGCAACAGGGGGCGCCCCCCCGGCCGAGCTGTATCTTCCTCTACCTACAGATCCTCAGACGCCCGAATCAACGATCCTCTGCTAACTTCCAAGGAGGCAATCCATACCCCTACTCCTCCGGTGGTTTCTTCCCCACTCGCTCCCGCTGGCAGAGGAGGTCGTGGCGGCCGTGGTTCCTTTGCAGGACGTTGCCCACAAGGTAAGAGTACCTCCTAGTCCCTGCACCTCACGGCCGGGGGTCGCATTGCCGCATTCCACAAACACTGGACGGACATTACATCCGATCCTTGGGTACTCCAAACTGTACTGGGATTTCATATAGAATTCACCCAAACCCCAGTTCAGCTGACCCCCCCCCCCCCCCGGTCCCTTACCGCCTCCCTACCGAGAACTCTCACATTGTAGAACAGGAGCTACACGACCTCGCGAAAAAAGGCACGATAGAACAGGTCCCTTTCCAAACCCCGGGTTATGTCATCAATATTTTTTTGGTGACCAAAAAAAGGGGAGGTATGAGACTGGTGATCAACTTAAAAGAGCTCAATACCTCAGTCCTATGCCGACACTTTAAGATGGAAGGTCTACAGGACCTTCCATCGACTCAGCTCCAAGGAGACTGGCTGGTGAAAATCGACCTGGAGGACGCTTATCTGTCAGTTTCAGTGGCTCTGGAGTTCAGAGATTTCCTTCAGTTCAGCTGGGGTCCGGACCTCTGGAGATTCTCCAGTCTTCCCTTTGGGCTCTCGTCCGCACCGTGCTGTTTCACCAAACTGTTGAAACCCGTGGTGATGGCGTTACGGGAAAAGGGTGTTCGTCTCATTCTCTACCTAGACGATATCCTTCTCATGGCTCCCTCAGCGCCACAACTCCAGGTCCACATACTATGGACCACTCACTTGCTACAGGACCTAGGGTTCCTTATCAATTGGGAAAAGTCGGTGGTGACTCCGACGCAGTGTTTGGAATTCCTGGGGTTGACCCTCGAGTCACAACCAATGCGCCTCAGTCTCCCCCAACAAATTAACTTTGATCGAGAAAGAAGCGAGGACTCTGCTCCGCAAACGCACTTTACCGCTCAGAGTCTTGGCCCGCATGATAGGCCTTCAGACCGGGGTTCGTCTGGCGGTACCCCCAGCCCCCCTTCATTATCGGGCCCTCCAACGCCGGAAAGCCCATTTCCTCTGGGGGGAAGCTCTGTATGTGACTCTGGTGACCCTCTCATTGGAGGCTCGCTCAGATCTACAGTGGTGGATCGGGAACCTCTGATAGGGGAAAGGATGTCCTTCCTGTTCCAATATCTCTGGTGATCGACTCAGATGCGAGCCGCTCTGGGTGGGGGGCACGTTGCGGTCCCCTAGAAACAGGAGGAGGAGGAGGTTGGTCGCGAGACGAACATCTACACATAAATTGCCTGGAACTCCTGGCAGGCCTTTTTGCGATTCAGTGCTTCGCGAGAGGGGAATCAAATTGCACCATCCTTCTATGGATGGACAATTTTCCTGCAGTACGCAACATCAACGGCCTGGGGGGCCCCAGATCCCTGATACTGACTCAATTGGCAATGAGGTTGTGGGACCACTGCTTCCAAGCATGGTATGTGGTCTGTGCCCAGTTTCTACCGGGCAAGGACAATCTGATAGCGGACTGGAATTCCAGACACTCGACGGATTCGGGAGATTGGCATCTGCTACCCGAAACTTTCTCGAGTGTGCTGCGTCTCTGGGGTCCGTTGGAGACGGATCTATTCGCCTCCCGCCTCAACTGTCAGCTCCCGAACTTCTACAGTTGGCGCCCGGATCCAGACGCGCGGGCAACGGATGCGTTTTTGCAGGATTGGTCTCTGCACAGACACTATGCGTTTCCCCCGTTTGCCATGATTGGTCGAACGATGTCTCCGGTCCGGACTCAACATGCGACTGTGGTCCTGGTGACCCCGTTATGGAGAGGTCAACACTGGTTCCCGCCCCTGCTGGAACTATCAATAGAGTTCCCGAGGATCTTGCCGTGGCGTCCGGATCTCGTGACGAACCCGGATGGCACGCCTCATCCTCTCATCTCGTCACGGTGTCCTCTTGTTGCGTGGTTGGTGCCGGGGGTCCCGGCACTGTCCCTGGCGTTTCGGACCGCACTGGCGAACTGCTGCAACAAGCCTGGTCCCCCGGCACGAGATCCCTCTACTGGTCTGCCTGGGGACGATGGGTTCGCTGGTGCCTGGGAAGGGACGTGGATCCTTTTTTGGCCCCTGTAAACGTAGTGTTAGATTTTCTCACGGAAATTTTCGACGACGGTAAAGCGTATCGCTCCCTTAACGTTTTTCGTTCGGCGATCTCCACCGGCCATGTGGTATTTCAGGGTGTTCCTCTGGGCCGTTTACTCCACGCTGCATGTTTTTCACGTCCGCCTATGCTGAAATACTCCACCAGATGGGACAAGTCAGTGGTACTCAGATTCATAGCCGCCTGGCCCGACAACCCGCCTTGTCATTACGGCAACTCCGTGAAGTTGCTCATGCTACTTTGCTTCTTCTCATGTAAGTGGGTGAGTGACGTGAGGGCCCTATATTTCTATGGTCGCTCTTTTGGTCCCGACGGTGTCAGTTTCGACGTCTCCTGTTGCACTAAAACAAAGTTTTCTATCCGACGTTACCTGACCGTCTGTTATTGTGCCCTGGGCGTTGCCTCCGGGAATACGAGGTTCGTACTGTGTCTGTACGCGATGCTACTGCTTCACCCCTGTTTGTCTGGTACGTTCCCCCCACCGTGACGTCCTCGATGCTTGCCCGCTGGTTACGGTGGCTGATGGGTCTCGCTGGGGTGGATATCTCTCATTTTGGTGCCCATTTGACTCGCAGTGCCATGGCATCCTCTGCCATGGCGTCTGGGTGTCGTCTCGAGGACCTTATGAGAGCGGCTGACTGGTCTCGAGAATCGACCCTCTGGACCTTTTATTTGAAACCTGTCTCGCATTGGTCTTCTGCCGTGCTAGACGGGCTTTAAATTTGCAAATATGAGCCTCCGAGTTGTTGAATTAAAATTGTTGAATTTTCCTAGTTACTATGACGGAAAGATTGAATTTTAATAAATAAGACTCGGAGGCGAGTATTTCCCGCCGCTCCCGCCCTATTGTTACTGTGGGTGGGTATTTTTCCGTGGCCTGCCACGTTTTTCTGACGCCGATTGCGTTTTTCCATGGCTCATCCTGGTGTTTGTGTTTTCCTCTCTTCACAGCCTACTAGTTGCCTTCTGCCTGGCTTCCTGGAGGTCGTTCCTTTGATTGTTTTCCTGTTGCTCCATTGAGTTTTCTGTGCGTCAAGAAAGAGGACGATTTCTGGTTCTGATTGGTTTTACTGGGTGGAAAGGTTAACTGGATTGGAGGATATGTGAAGGGAGGGGTGTAACCTTTTCTTTATTGAACAGTTTTTTTCTGTTTTTTTGCTGCTGTTGTTAATAAAGCAAGAAGAAAATGCAAATACTCGCTTCCGAGTCTTATTTATTAAAATTCAAACTTTCCGTCATAGTAACTAGTACACAATATTAATGCCAGGGATATGCGCTCACAATACAGTGCCAGTGATACACGCTCACAATACAGTGCCAGGGATATGCGCTCACAAAACAGTGCCAGGGATACGCGCTCACAATACAGTGCCAGTGATATACGCTCACAATCCAGTGCCAGTGATACACGCTCACAATCCAGTGCCAGTGATACGCTCTCACAATACAGTGCCAGTGATATGCACTCACAATAAAGTGCCAGTGATACATGTTCACAATAAAGTGCCAGTGATCTGCGCTCACAATACAGTGCCAGTGATATACGTTGACAATAAAGTTCAAGTGATACACGTTGACAATAAAGTGCCAGTGATACATGCTCACAATACAGTGCCAGTGATACATGTTCACAATAAAGTGCCAGTGATACACGCTCACAATAAAGTGCCAGTGATACACGCTCACAATAAAGTGCCAGTGATACACGCTCACAATAAAGTGCCAGTGATACGAGCTCACAATAAAGTGCCAGTGATACACGCTCACAATAAAGTGCCAGTGGTGTATATCCATAATTGTAACAGCTCAATATTACGTATGAAAAAGGTTGTGACTATATTACAGAGTGCTGTAGCATCAACAAAAAGTGCTCCTGTGCAAAACATTACAGTGGGGGGATAAATAGGATTCACACATTGCACACACGTATCAGTGTTCGTTCAGTATACTGTACTCTTGATATGGGAATGTAAGGTGCACACGCCAGCGTTAAAAGCAAATGCATAAAATAGTCTAATAAATTATACTTATTTAAATGTTCCAATGGAGGGGTCTATCCAGCTGTTTGTCTCCTCAAAAACAAGAGAGGGGGGGGCAAAGTGTGTGGAACTGAGGTGTACAGGTGTTATATCTAATAAAGTGCAATGACAAGTCACATCCTCCAGAGCCTAAATAATCACGGCTGTGGGTCTTTAAGCCTCCGGCCGAATAAAGAGGGGTGCTCCGTTTCTTACAACAGCACGGATCAGCTCAAAGAGAAAGCAGAGCGAGGCGGCGCTCCCACAGCCTAATAACGTTTGGAGCTTCCGAATAACCGTGTAAAACAATGAGGTCACAGATGTGGGAGCTGATACACATTAAGGCTCAGCTGCAATGCCTTTTCAGGTGAGTGCCCGACCCCTTGCAATTCTTCCTTCCTGGAATCTGCCTCCCAGCGTCTGGATGGTCTTCAGGATGGTGGACACAAAATTGGCTGTAATGAAAAGTGGAGCTGAATGAAAAAACCTTAAGCCCAAATCCGCCTCTGGATGCGTTCACATAGGGTTTTTTTTCCTTCTTTATGCACAGGTTCCTGTCCACCAGCTGATGAAACTATACAGATGGTGAAACGTATTTTGGAAAAGAACCCGTGAATGGAGTAAGTGGTGGATGGGTATCTGAATGGAGTAAGCGGTGGACGGGTATCTGAATGGAGTAAGTAGTGGATGGTGGGTGGGTAGCTGTGGATGGGTAGCTGTGAATGGAGTAAGCGGTGGATGGGTAGCTGTGAATGGAGTAAGCGGTGGATGGGTAGCTGTGAATGGCGTAAGCGGTGGATGGGTAGCTGTGAATGGAGTAAGCGGTGGATGGGTAGCGGTGGATGGGTAGCGGTGAATGGAGTAAGCGGTGGATGGGTAGCTGTGAATGGAGTAAGCGGTGGATGGGTAGCTGTGAATGGAGTAAGCGGTGGATGGGTAGCTGTGAATGGAGTAAGCGGTGGATGGGTAGCTGTGAATGGAGTAAGCGGTGGATGGGTAGCTGTGAATGGAGTAAGCGGTGGATGGGTAGCTGTGAATGGAGTAAGCGGTGGATGGGTAGCTGTGAATGGAGTAAGCGGTGGATGGGTAGCTGTGAATGGAGTAAGCGGTGGATGGGTAGCTGTGAATGGAGTAAGCGGTGGATGGGTAGCTGTGAATGGAGTAAGCGGTGGATGGGTAGCGGTGAGTGGAGTAAGCGGTGGATGGGTAGCTGTGAATGGAGTAAGCGGTGATGGGTAGCTGTGAATGGAGTTAAGCGGTGGATGGGTAGCTGTGAATGGAGTAAGCGGTGGATGGGTAGCTGTGAATGGAGTAAGCGGTGGATGGGTAGCTGTGAATGGAGTAAGCGGTGGATGGGTAGCTGTGAATGGAGTAAGCGGTGGATGGGTAGCTGTGAATGGAGTAAGCGGTGGATGGGTAGCTGTGAATGGAGTAAGCGGTGGATGGGTAGCTGTGAATGGAGTAAGCGTGTGGATGGGTAGCTGTGAATGGAGTAAGCGGTGGATGGGTAGCTGTGAATGGAGTAAGCGGTGGATGGGTAGCTGTGAATGGAGTAAGCGGTGGATGGGTAGCTGTGAATGGAGTAAGCGGTGGATGGGTAGCTGTGAATGGAGTAAGCGGTGGATGGGTAGCTGTGAATGGAGTAAGCGGTGGATGGGTAGCTGTGAATGGAGTAAGCGGTGGATGGGTAGCTGTGAATGGAGTAAGCGGTGGATGGGTAGCTGTGAATGGAGTAAGCGGTGGATGGGTAGCGGTGAATGGAGTAAGCGGTGGATGGGTAGCGGTGAATGGAGTAAGCCGTGGATGGGAAGCGGTGACTGGAGTAAACCGTGGATGGGTAGCGGTGAGTGGAGTAAGCGGTGGATGGGTAGTGGTGGATGGGTATCTGTGAATAATACTGTTTGCTCCGCTGCTTCTTGGAGCTGGAGGCGGACATGGAATGAAAGTGGGAAGCTTGTGATTCATTGGGGGTGAGGTCAGAGTGTGATGGCCCCTGCAAGCAGTTTTGTCATTTACTGCAGCTGTCCTTTACAGAGTAATGCTCACCGTGTTGTGCCCTGCGGTGCGCCGTGTATGAGAGCCCACCCCTCAGGTGGTGCAAGGAGGCAGAACCAGTCCTCGGGGTGGGGGGGTGCTCGCCTCTGAGTCCTTTATGAACATTTTTACTTGCTGTCATACTCTGTGAAATACAATAATTTTATCCACAAATGATTTATTTTATTAGTTTCAGTGATGTGTGGCAGCATGTCGTGTGGCAGCATGTCGCATGTCAGCATGTTTGGGATTCAGCCTCCATCACTCGAGCAGATGCAGCAGCTCGCTGCCGGTATCACATGGGTTCTGTCCCTCTACAGCTTCGTACTGATGAGAGACTGGATGGGAACGAAGAGGCTTAAGCATGTTCCCTGTTTAAAGAAAAGAGTTGAAAGTTGGGAGGAGTTACAATGGTTCCCCTTTTGTTTCAGGGTATCGCTGGGATTGGGTCTCGGGGGCAGATAACAGAAAGGGGAGGGGCAGGGGTAATAGAAAAGGGTAAGCAAAGGACAGATGAAATCAGTCTAACCTTTGTCTTTTTCCCACCCTACCCACCCTGTTTTTAGGTTACTGCCTGTTCACCGAGTCGAAAAGGTCACGTCGTCAGAGAGCAGCATTGACCACGGATAGGGGCTAATGAAGTGGTGATTCCACCAGTCATTTCAAGACCGCCCGTGGGTTCCCATATGGAGTCATACCATGTAGCAGGAAGCCGGTTGGTGGTTTGCGCGGCCAAAGCCAGTGGATTGCTTTAGATATGGGCATGGTTAGTTGAGGTGCAGTCAGGTAATTTCACCATGTTACATGAAGCCAGCTGGTGATTTGTGCGGCCAAAGCTGGGGGATTGTTTTTTCAGTAAAGACATGGTTAGTTGAGGTGCAGTCAGATCATTTCACCATGTTACACGAAGCCAGCTGGTGGTTTGTGCGTCCAAAGCTGAGGGGATTACATGGACAGTTACCTCGGACGGTGAAATATGCGGCCCTGGCACGTGGAGAGGCGATAGAGGGGGAGGATCTAGGGGTCTGTGTGGTGGTTTGTGCGGCCAAACACAGGTAGCCTCCTGGCCTGGTTTGAAGATCCTCCTGGCCTGCTATCTGCTATAAAGAGAGCAGCGTGTGGTCGTGCTAGCTTAGCCACGAGGGGCCAGCCGCTATTTTTGGGCAATGCTGGTGGTTCATTGCGGTTGCCAGTGTTATCTGGCTGTATCTATGGTACCAGTGTTATCTGGTGTTACCTAGTCCAAGAAAGCGAGGATCGCTGATAATTCTGCCCCAAAAGCAATGATTTTTGGCCTTTGATTATAAATAAAAGACGTGACCTTTTCAAACCGCCAATACTTTTGTCATGTGTTTTTATTTATGGGGAGAGCGGGGTGGGGGGGATGGTTTGGGGGTTTGAAGGGAAGTAAAGGTAACTGAAGAGAAAGGTAATGGTGGAAGAGAAATAAGGGTAAAATGCTTAATAACCGATTCCTATATTATTGTGATTGTAACATCTCTTACTATGCACAGGGTGAATGTGCTGTGTGTGAGAGCATGATGCACAGGGTGAATGTGCTGTGTGAGAGCGTGTTGCACAGGGTGAATGTGCTGTGTGGTTCGAGAGAAAGACTAATTAGGAATGAAGGAGGTTTAAGGATTATCCCTGTATTGCACAACAGTGAAAAGGGTGGAGTTTCCTTTGTCTATGTGATCAGGCTTTGTTTTATGAGCTGAAGCATGGCTCTTTGTGATTGGGTACAATGGGAAGATAAACAATGGAAAAGGAGGGGGAAGGGAGGATACAAGAGGCTGGGCGGGGGGCATTTTGGGAATGCAGTAATTACTAAGAACTTCAGAGGCACAGCGGCGGCGAGCTCCATTTTGCATCACCATCATCGTATGAAAACCAATGACTGGATAAGTATTAATAAGTATCAATCTGTTATGCATACTCTATTATCATAAGTCTGATATATATATATTCCTAGTTCCATTATTTATTGGAAGGATAGGTGTGGGTTTCCCATTGTATGGATTTGTCGGTTTATTTAGTGGATGCTTATTTATATTTGTTTCAATTTTCAATACTGTATTCCTTGTTCATTTGGTGTAGAGCTGCGTGATAGTAATTTCTAATGGGTTATTGTTCTGGGATAACTCTGCCAGAATTCAGTGATTTGTTGTTTTGTATGTTATTAGGGGCATTAGGATTTCCATTAATTTTGCTTTGGCTGTTTGTGGACTGCTGTGCCTTATTAGTTTATGTGCTCAGTATAGCGCATGACTGACTGTCCAATTTTAGTATCATCCATGGCTGCAGCCAAAATCATAATAAGCAACCCATATAAACACCGTAAACAAACACAGGGCCTCCCTATACACGCATGTGCCACTCACCATACACACAGTAGGAACTCACTATACATAGTGAAATCACATGTAGAACCTCGGTATAACACACAAAGTCACGCTAATGATGTAGCTATCATACACCCTGAAATCACGAAATTCCTCTCTATAACACACTGAAATCACTAATGTAGTATAACACGAAGAAAAATAAAAATAAAGAAAAAAATAATGTATGTGCATGTATGTGTGTATGTATATGTGTGTATATATATATATATATATAAAATATATAATGTATGTATGTATATATATATATATATATATAATAGACATAAAAGTAAAATAAAAACTTGCTATAACACGCCGTAATCACACAATAGAAACACACAGAAACCTAGCCATAGCACACAGAGACCCCACAAGGACCTAGCCATAGCACACGGAGACAACACAAAGGGAATGTAATCACACATAGGAACTTGATATAACAGACTGAATCACTGGACATTAGTCACTATAACTCTATAGTGTGCCGAATGAGAAAAGCACCATACGTGCATTGCTGAGTAACACCTTTAGTGGATTCTTAAGCAGCTTCACATGCTGGCCTTTTATGTGGGTTATGATTTACAGGGTTATTCAAAGAGCTGTGTGTTTTAAATAATGTTGGAGTAACCTCAAGGGCAAAGCAATAAATTGGTGAACAAATTAATTTGTATACTGTATTTAAGTTCACTATTCTAATTGTTGCAATTTTAAAGTGCCACAGCAGCAATGTACAATCTTTTGTTTTGAGCACTTGCTACAGTTGACTAAATAATTATTTAGAACGGTAACTTTGTCTTTATTGAGGGAGAAGAGAGACTTATTTCAGAAATAGAGGAAACATGAGCAGTAACTCACTCATATTTCACACTTGTACCATCATCATAATAAAGCCGGCGAGTGGATAAGTATTAAGTGTATTTATTTGTTGAATTTTTAAGCTATGTTGCTAATACACTATATGTATGTGTGTGGGTAATCTATTGGGTTAAATACGCGCTAATTTATCCGTTCTAGTGATTGCATTGTTAGCTAGAATATGCTCGTTGATATTTGCTTCACTTTGTAATACTTGATCAAACCTTATTATTTGTATAGTCTGTATGATCTTATAAACATAGGTAGTCAGTGACCGCATGGCTGGCAGCCATCTTAAACCTCAAAAAGTCACATGTGCTTCTGCCACTGAGGAAGTGCTGCAGCAGTAACTGTACAATCTGTTTAAGCTTACATTTGCGCAACTAAATTAATCCAGATTGTTTCTGCCAGATTTATGAATATATAACAATTACTAACCAAATACACATCTAAATGTGTCTGTTATAATTTCTGAAGAGGCTTATCAACTAAACAGTGATTCTGTATGTTAGCAAATTCTGTGTCATTAGGTTATTTCGGTTGGTTTAACTTCGGGTCTATAGATTAATATACTAAGCAAGAATCAGTTTCATTGTGGATGGAGGTTAAAGACTTTCACATGTGCAACTTGGTTCTATTGATAAGGGATTCCAGGGTTGAGGACTCATAAAATGGAGGACAATGCAGCCACTTATGTACAGAACATCTATGCTCTTTCTCAACTCAAAATGGAGAAGCCGTTATTTACATTTCGCAAAAGAACACACACACATACAGAGGGGGAAGGTGCACAAACAATGCAGTCACTCTCAGATGCAAACAATGGATCAGATAACAGTGAGCTGGTGACCTTAGTTGCTGGTTGGAGGGGAGGGGCTGATGGTAGCATGTGAAAACAAAAGGAATTTATTACTTGCAGGGGGGTGTACACTATACAAAGACTGGATCGTAATACAGAGGTTATGCTATACAGAGGGAATACAATACTCTACATGATACACAGAGCAAGGGAATGTAAGGAAAATACATACAAATAAACACTGGGACGGCCGTTTCTTTGCAGAGGCAATAAGTAGGGAAGATGTTTCTGTTAGCTACCATTCAATCAGGTGGTGATTTTGGTAAGGGTAGCTGGCGAGGGGACAAAGTTACCTATGCTTGATCTAGATGCAGCCTTCAGGCTGTACTGCTGTGTCCAGGGGGTTTTCTTTTAATGGGGTGTAAATTCGATGGGTAATTTTACATCGATATCTGTTTACCCATTGGGGTGGGCAATATCCCGTGCTCCCTTTTTAAAGGCTTTCTACTTTTTTTGCATTGCTTAGTGGAGAAGAGAGCGGGGAGGAGACGTGTAGTACGATTTCATGGTAACGGGACGATTTTGGACGATTTCATGGTAACGGGTTCCAAAGGGACTGGAGAATGAGGTAGGATAGGGGGGGGGGGTAACAAATAAGTTTAGTTGATCGGGGAGAATTGTAGGTGGTTTGGGGGGGAATGGCCAGACATTAAGATCAAATGGTCTAGTGTAATTTCAAATGGTGAGCAGGCAAATGGCCCAGGAGTGGATTCAATGGATGGGTGCAAAGCTTGGTGTTTCTGGAATTTTTTATTTTCCAATCATTGGGGCAATACCACTGTGGGGGATAGAATTAAAAAATAAAATTATAATAATAATATAAAAATAAATAAATCAAAAAAATCCCCCCCCCCCTTTTTTTGTTTTGGTCTGATATTCAAGGTGTGGTGCAAGTGCTGAATAACATGTCTGCATCATCACCGCAGGTTGTAGCCTATGTCAGGTATTTGGTGTTGATATGTTTGAAAAGCAATATTAATTTCACGGCAAATCACATACCGGGGGTAAGGAAGGTGGTGGTGGATACATTGTTCAGTTTCAGGTGGGATGTGTTCCGACATTTGGCACCGGGAGGAGGAAAGAAAGAAAAAAAATAATAATAATAATAATAAAAAAATTCCAGGGTGAAGACTGCCCTCCATTTCTTTGACAGATTGGGAGCAGTTAGAGGGCATCAATGATTTGGTGAGGAGATTGTTGTTGCAGTAGACATGGGCACCGTAGAGCAAGCAGTGAAAGGGTTGGATCGAGTTTTAAAGGGACAGAGGAGGTAGGGTAGAATGTTGTTTTCAAATAGCTACTGAAGTTCGGCGGAAAGTCAATAAAGGACAGGTTGGAACTATTTAGTGGTATTTCATACTTTGCTCGGTTAAAGGAAGAGGAGGACTGGGCTAAACAATTTGTGGTGAGGAAGATCTTGGCAGCAGAGTACAAGTAGGAGATAAGATGGAGCTGATAACAATCTTTGTAGGGCAGCATTTGTTTTAGTTTTACAGCTGCCCTAAGGATTGAGAAAACAATTGCTCTAGGTGCCCATGGTGGGGAAGTATGCCCAGTGGTATGTATGAGGGGATACTTGGAGGCGATTCCTTCAAACGGTCGCATGTTATGGGGGCACAAGGGTGGTACTAACTTGTCCGGGTGTCAATTCAAAATGGTTCTGCAGCAGGCCACGGAGGGGCTTGGTTGAAAGGGGAATTACATTTGCCCCCATTCTTTCAGGATAGGAGCTGCTGGTACTGAGGCAGAATTGGGTTACCCAAAGGATCGAATTAAAAAGATGGGGAGATGGAAATGGGAAGTGTATAGAAGATATGTGAGGTCATTTAAGAAATGAAGAGAAAACTTATGGGGAACAATTGTTTTGTTTTAATAATAATAATTTGTTTCCTATTTTCTTTTGGTTTCTTTTCAGTTCGGGTACACTGTGTGTGTGTGCATTACAGTTAATAGTTTACATTTTGGTTATTTGCAGGACGTGCAATGAGAGTGCGGATCATGGGATACTCCTATGTGCACTGGATGGAGAGTCGTGCTGTTGGCACCAAGAGAGGAGCTACCCCGGGGTGCAGCGTAATTGAAGTAGGGATTAGATGGATAGGGAAGCAAGGTAGGGTTTGGGGCAGTTATTGGGAATAGCAAAGACATCCAGGAGAAAGAGGGGTAAGCCAGATATTATGGTACTACATTTAGGGGACAGCTAGAGAAGAGATAGGTATTGTGAGTGGTGAAATAGCGGCCTGGCACGTGGGGATGCAATGGTAGGGGGAGGGTCTGCAGGGTACGGGGTTAGTGTGGTTTCGTACGGCCAAGCTCAGGTGCCTTCCTGGTTTGCAGATCCTCTCGGCCTGCTATTTACGATATAAAGAGACCCCTGAGCAGACGTGTGGTCTTCCTGCTTAGCCACGTGGGGCCGCTATTTCTGGGCAATATGTGTGGTGCATTGCATTTGCCGATGTTATCTGGCAATGGTTTTGGAGCACCCTGAAATAGGAGCAAGAAGTGAGGAGTTCATTGAAGGAGTGATAAGGCTGGGAACACACTCGTCATTGAAGGTGCGATAAGGAGCCTTTTGTGGGGTAAGAGGAAAGGTCACGTTTTTTTTTTATTGGTGGCAGTAAAAAGAGGGTCCTCGTTTTTGGTGGCGGTGAAATAGGCGGCCTGGCACGTGGAGGGCGATAGTGGGGGGAGGATCTGCAGGGTACGGGGTGAGTTGTGGTTTCATATGGCCAGGCTCAGGTGCCTTCCTGGTTTGCAGATCCTCTCGGCCTGCTATCTGCCATAAAAATACACTGAGCAGACGTGTGGTCATCCTGCTTAGCCACGTGGGGCGCTATTTCTGGGCAATGCTTGTGGTGCATTGCAGTTGCCAGTGTTCTCTGGCTGCCAGTGTTATCTGGTGTAGCGTATTTGGCATACGAGGATCGATAATAATAATTCTGCCTTAGAGGTAAAGAATTTGGCCTTAATTAATAAAAGACGTGACCTTTTCAAAATGCCAATACTTTGTTGTGTTTTAATTTACGGGAGGGGGGGGTCGGGGCGGGGAGGGGGGGGCCGGGGGGGTTAGTAAGTTTAATAAGGTAACTTACATGGGAAAAAGTGTAAGAAGAGGATAAGGGTATAATTCTTATGAGCGTATGATGCACGGGGTGAATGTGCTGTGTGAGAGCGTGATGCACAGGGTGAATGTGCTGTGTGAGAGCGTGATGCACAGGGTGAATGTGCTGTGTGAGAGCATGATGCACAGGGTGAATGTGCTGTGTGAGAGCATGATGCACAGGGTGAATGTGCTGTGTGAGAGCATGATGCACAGGGTGAATGTGCTGTGTGTGAGAGCGTGATGCACAGGGTGAATGTGCTGTGTGTGAGAGCGTGATGCACAGGGTGAATGTGCTGTGTGAGAGCGTGATGCACAGGGTGAATGTGCTGTGTGAGAGCATGATGCACAGGGTGAATGTGCTGTGTGAGAGCATGATGCACAGGGTGAATGTGCTGTGTGAGAGCATGATGCACAGGGTGAATGTGCTGTGTGAGAGCATGATGCACAGGGTGAATGTGCTGTGTGTGAGAGCATGATGCACAGGGTGAATGTGCTGTGTGAGAGCGTGATGCACAGGGTGAATGTGCTGTGTGAGAGCATGATGCACAGGGTGAATGTGCTGTGTGAGCGCATGATGCACAGGGTGAATGTGCTGTGTGAGAGCGTGATGCACAGGGTGAATGTGCTGTGTGAGAGCGTGATGCACAGGGTGAATGTGCTGTGTGAGAGCATGATGCACAGGGTGAATGTGCTGTGTGTGAGAGCGTGATGCACAGGGTGAATGTGCTGTGTGAGAGCGTGATGCACAGGGTGAATGTGCTGTGTGAGAGCATGATGCACAGGGTGAATGTGCTGTGTGTGAGAGCGTGATGTACAGGGTGAATGTGCTGTGTGAGAGCGTGATGCACAGGGTGAATGTGCTGTGTGAGAGCGTGATGCACAGGGTGAATGTGCTGTGTGAGCGTGATGCACAGGGTGAATGTGCTGTGTGAGAGCATGATGCACAGGGTGAATGTGCTGTGTGTGAGAGCGTGATGCACAGGGTGAATGTGCTGTGTGAGAGCGTGATGCACAGGGTGAATGTGCTGTGTGTGAGAGCGTGATGCACAGGGTGAATGTGCTGTGTGAGAGCGTGATGCACAGGGTGAATGTGCTGTGTGTGAGAGCGTGATGCACAGGGTGAATGTGCTGTGTGTGAGAGCGTGATGCACAGGGTGAATGGCATCTCACACACACCGCACAAACAAGAAAATCTTGTGTATTTGTAGGTATTTCCATGTCCTGGGTACACTGGGAATGGTGGGGAATGTCAGTTTCTCTGTGTCTGCAGGAATAATGGGGAAGATTATCATTTTGTTCAGTTACCGCACTTGTGTGTTTTTGCCTGTATTGGGAACCTTTACTAATGATTTACGGCTTCTAGAAATGTCTCTTAATATTCACACTTGTTCAGCAAATTCTCACGTAGTTACAGTTGTGAGTGTTGGTTCGAGGTGGGAGTTTTGGTTTGAGGTGCGAGTGTTGGTGCGAGTGTTGGTTCGAGGTGCGAGTGTTGGTGCGAGTGTTGGTTCGAGGTGCGAGTGTTGGTTCGAGGTGCGAGTGTTGGTTCGAGGTGCGAGTGTTGGTTCGAGGTGCGAGTGTTGGTGTGAGTGTTTCTTCCAGGTGCGAGTGTTTGTTCCAGGTGCGAGTGTTTGTTCCAGGTGCGAGTTTTTGTTCCAGGTGCGAGTGTTTGTTCCAGGTGTGAGTGTTTGTTCCAGGTGCGCACTTGTTTTGTAATGAATCTCAATTGTTTTGAAAATTCCTTAATTGGTGTTTTGGAAGCACGTCCAAACTAACAAATTGGTTTCATCCGAAATGAATGTGTATATAACGAGATTGATTGTTCTTACTGTTTCCCAAGAGATTCATTGATCGAATGATTTATTATTATAATTTCAAATGAATTGATTTCGAATTGATCCCAAATTACAAAGAAAATTAGGAAACGAATCCGTATTGAAACAAATTCTGTTACAGACAAAATAAATTTCAACCAAAATGAATTTTTCAGCTGTGCACACCTCTAGTATTTATGAAGCACTAACAAGTTCTGTAGTGTTGTACAATCGGTGAGACGGAATAACAGCAGGTTGATATGTGCGTTTGTGTATATGTGTGTGTCGTCGTGTCTAAAGGCTGTTCGTGTTGCTTTTTTAATCCATTTGTTGGTCTGGCTCTCAGTTCTAGGTCTGTGTGGCTGCTCAGTTTAATGGAGACGGCGCATGCCTTGACATTTCCTAGAAACCCGCGTAGTGAAGCCAGCATTGTGCCCGGTAAAAAGCCTCAGGGATTCCTGGAAATCTGTTGGCAGATCTCTCTGCTGGATCCTGTCTTCTGGAAACCCAAAAAACAGCCTGAGACGCTCCAGCTTGGGAAGGTGAGACGCGCCAGCTTGGATAGGTGAGATGCGCCAGCTTGGGAAGGTGAGACGCGCCAGCTTGGGAAGGTGAGACGCTCCAGCTTGGGAAGGTGAGACGCTCCAGCTTAGGAAGGTGAGACGCTCCAGCTTGGGAAGGTGAGACGCTCCAGCTTGGGAAGGTGAGAGGCGCCAGCTTGGGAAGGTGAGACGCGCCAGCTTGGGAAGGTGAGACGCGCCAGCTTGGGAAGGTGAGACGCTCCAGCTTAGGAAGGTGAGACGCTCCAGCTTGGGAAGGTGAGACGCGCCAGCTTGGGAAGGTGAGACGCTCCAGCTTGGGAAGGTGAGACGCTCCAGCTTGGGAAGGTGAGACGCTCCAGCTTGGGAGGTGAGACGCTCCAGCTTAGGAAGGTGAGACGCGCCAGCTTGGGAAGGTGAGACGCTCCAGCTTGGGAAGGTGAGACGCGCCAGCTTGGGAAGGTGAGATGCGCCAGCTTGGAAGGTGAGACGCGCCAGCTTGGGAAGGTGAGACGCTCCAGCTTGGGAAGGTGAGACGCTCCAGCTTAGGAAGGTGAGACGCTCCAGCTTGGGAAGGTGAGACGCTCCAGCTTGGGAAGGTGAGAGGCGCCAGCTTGGGAAGGTGAGACGCGCCAGCTTGGGAAGGTGAGACGCTCCAGCTTGGAAGGTGAGACGCGCCAGCTTGGGAAGGTGAGATGCGCCAGCTTGGAAGGTGAGACGCGCCAGCTTGGGAAGGTGAGACGCTCCAGCTTGGGAAGGTGAGACGCTCCAGCTTAGGAAGGTGAGACGCTCCAGCTTGGGAAGGTGAGACGCTCCAGCTTGGGAAGGTGAGAGGCGCCAGCTTGGAAGGTGAGACGCGCCAGCTTGGGAAGGTGAGACGCTCCAGCTTAGGAAGGTGAGACGCTCCAGCTTGGGAAGGTGAGACGCGCCAGCTTGGGAAGGTGAGACGCTCCAGCTTGGAAGGTGAGACGCTCCAGCTTGGGAAGGTGAGACGCTCCAGCTTGGGAAGGTGAGACGCTCCAGCTTGGGAAGGTGAGACGCGCCAGCTTGGGAAGGTGAGACGCTCCAGCTTGGGAAGGTGAGACGCGCCAGCTTGGGAAGGTGAGACGCGCCAGCTTGGGAAGGTGAGACGCTCCAGCTTGGGAAGGTGAGACGCTCCAGCTTGGGAAGGTGAGATGTGCCAGCTTGGGAAGGTGAGACGCAGTGGGCTGAATGCGTGAGAGCCGGTCCTGCACACGCTCTGTAACACAGGGAGGAATGTGGTGGTGATTGTCGGGACACTTAGCCCTGATTAAAAGTGACAATGTCTGGATCTCCCCGCAATCTCGGAAATCAGACTCCCAACCACTATCTGCAGCAGGAAAAAAACGGGCGCAAAAGAAACGAAAAGCAGCGCTGACGGCGTCTTTGAGTGCCTCACTTGCTGCTGGTGGCCTCTCTGACGGGGATTCGGCCGAGGCACATCAGCTTTCAGCCAGCAGTAGTGTGGCTTCGTTAAGACAGGACATTTTGAGACCGGGTGCCCACCGCAACTAACGAGAGCAACCTCACTCGAAACACGTATGACTCAGCCTGAGGAACGACGGCAGGAGGAGGATGATGATCTTCCTCTTGCGAAAAGGGACCTTCATAGGATCTTGGACGAACTCTGGGAGATCCGGGGGGTATGGAAGCCTGAAGTGGCGGCGGTTCGAGAAGAGGTTGCAGCAATTCGTGCGCAGGTGACAGCAGTGCAGACGACGACCTCTACAGTGCTATCGGAACATACTCACCTGTTGGGACAGGTCGCTGGTCTAAGATCCCAGGTCGAGCTTTTGTCCCGCTCTGTGGAGATGCTGGAAACAAGACACCGCCGTCGTAACGTCAGGGTCAGAGGCATCCCGGACTCTGTGTCGTCGGATGAACTCCCAGCTTATGTATCTCGTTTGGCCCTTTGGATGGCGGGACTTCCTCCTGACAAGCCAGATGTGATCGGATCAGTATTCAGGGTTCAGAAACCTGCGGCGCTTTCGAAGGGGACACCCCGTGATGTCGTGGTGGCCTTTCGTGACGTAGCATTTAAGGGCAAGCTTATGTCTGCTCCTGGCGCGAGAGATGCAGTGAAATTTGAGGGCTCCACGTTGGCTTTGTATTACGATCTTCCATTCCAGACTCTGCTTGCTCGCAGGCGGTTCCGTCCTGTGACTGCGGTTCTTCGTCGGAGAGGGATCGGTTATTGGTGGGGCTTGGCGGGAGCATTGGTGGTGACACATAATAATGTCCCCTACACCATCACTGATACTGAAGTGCCTGGTCTGACCTTGAAGCGGCAGGCATCTCGCCGGACCCTCCGGAACTTCAGCCAGACTGAGACCTGAGCGATATTGTTTACGGCCCCCCCCCCCCAGCTTTTTTCTTCTCTGTTTACGTGTCACTGGTCTATAGATAAGCTCGGAGTATAATCTATCAGGACAATTTGTGGCATTTACGTTGATAGTCCTACATGCTTATGTTTCTTTCGTGTTTTCTCTCTTCACTGAGGTTGGGACTTCTTGTTTTTTATTATTCCCTTATTTCCTTGTTACTACTTGCATCATACATTATCTGACTGGCTGAGCGTAGTTAGTTTGGCCAGCCCCAGACGGCTGTCTTTTTTCCTACGTTTGATTTCGTGAATTTCCTGTTATGTATAATTCTCTAAATAAAGAATTTTAAAAAAAAGTGGCAATGTCTCGTTACAATCTAAAGCGGAAGATGTAACGATCAGAACTAGAGAAACATATTGTGCAGACGGAAGCGAGCGCTGCAGCGGGTCTGGGCGAGCGTGTTCAGCTGATCTAGCAAGCTGTTGGCACATTCAGGCCGGGTCCATAGATGTGTGTGTGTGTGTGTGTGTGTACACATTTAGGCAGCAGATGTCATGTGACGCCTGTTCTCACTGTATCTCATATAAACATACATTATTGTTTTTGTAGCTGGTGGAAGAGCCGAGTGATCTCACGACGTGTCGCCCGGGGTTGGATATTGGCTCTGGACAGGTATGGCTGGCGATACTGTATAGGATGTGCCTTTATGCGGTCATTAAGGTTTTTCTGCGAGATCTGTAGACGTTGTCATTCTAGGCTCTATTTTCTTTTTCATGACGTGTTTTGCAGCTTATATGTTTTGCAGCTTCTCGCTCCGTCCTATATTAATGTATTCTGGGCTTCATTTCTCGCGTGTAGTTCTTTTCCGCTGAGGAGCTGCTGATACATTGTGGTGTTTTTAAAGGACGCCTAATGGTAAACTTTGTGACCTCTCCCTCCTAGGACCGTTTCTTATCGTTTGGACAAGGCTTTTCTGTCGTTCCTGCGGAGGCTGATGAACGTCTGGTCACGATGAGAAGAAGGTTTGCTCAGCAGTGATGTAGATGTTGCATGAGGAGAAGCAGAGATCGGGGAAGGTAAGGGTTAAGCTGAGGATCGCTCCACCAGATCTAATGTCCCAGCAGACTAATGGAGATGTCCTCACCTTGGCCAGGTCTCACTGCTTGATGGGAATTACTGATGAGATAAGATTAGGGGATGTCTATAAGAAAACACTAATGTCCTGCGGGTGGCACGGGCGCCTTTCAGCGAGTCGTACACTGACACGGCTGTGATTCTGGAAGGATTACTCGCTGAGCCGAGAATCTCTGTTCATGTCAGAGTTAAACGGGATTAATAACGGAGCTGGACAGATAACTTTCATCTTCAGCTATTCTCGTCTAAAAGTTACAATTCCAAGTGAATTCCTGTCTTATTGAATATGAGGCTGTGTGCCTTACCAGTGTGTTAAACTTGTGCGCTGCGTCTGTGCGTTAAGCTTGTGCGTGCGTTGTGTGTTAAGCTTGTGCGTGCGTCTGTGTGTTAAGCTTGTGCGTGCGTCTGTGTGTTAAGCTTGTGCGTGCGTCTGTGTGTTAAGCTTGTGCGTGCGTCTGTGTGTTAAGCTTGTGTGTGCGTCTGTGCGTTAAGCCTGTGTGTTAGACATGTGTGTTAATCCTGTGTGTTAAACCTGTGTGTTAGACATGTGTGTTAAGTCTGTGTGCTATGTCTGTGTGTTAGATATGTGTGTTAAGTCTGTGTGCTATGTCTGTGTGTTAGATATGTGTGTTAAGCCTGTGTGTTAGACATGTGTGCTATGTCTGTGTGTTGTTTGTGTGCTATGCCTGTGTGTTAAACATGTGTGTTAAGTCTGTGTGCTATGTTTGTGTGTTAGACATGTGTGTTAAGTTTGTGCGCTATGTCTGTGTGTTAAGTTTGTGCGCTATGTCTGTGTGTTAAGATTGTGCGCTATGTCTGTGTGTTAAGTTTGTGCGCTATGTCTGTGTGTTACGTTTGTGCGCTATGTCTGTGTGTTACGTTTGTGCGCTATGTCTGTGTGTTACGTTTGTGCGCTATGTCTGTGTGTTACGTTTGTGCGCTATGTCTGTGTGTTAAGTTTGTGCGCTATGTCTGTGTGTTACGTTTGTGCGCTATGTCTGTGTGTTAAGTTTGTGCGCTATGTCTGTGTGTTAAGTCTGTGCGCTATGTCTGTGTGTTAAGTGTGTGCGCTATGTCTGTGTGCTAAGAGTATCTCTGTGTTAGATCCTTCTTGAAGGACCATAACCCATTCATAACCTGTAACTCCTATCTATTGAGAGAAGGGGCTCACCACTAGTGCCGTTGCTCGTCCTCAGGATCTTCACCCCCCCCCTTCTTTTACTATACGTTTACAGGGTCATGCAGACGTGGACCCCTTGCTTGATGTGCCTAGAGGGGTGTCAGCTATACCCTCCTGACGAGGCCTAACAAGGCGAGATGATCGTCGGGGGTTGCTGCACCTCTCGTGCAGGGATGACGTCCTTGGCAGTCAGTACTGGCCGCCCTTTTTGGGTGAGAGCAGACTGATTTGCATATGGAGCTGTCATCCCTGTAATGGCACAAGCTAAAACCTTGTGAGACCTGAGCGGGACCCACCATAGAGCAGGACACTGGTGCTGTTGCTTGTCCTCAGCATCCTCACACCCTCCCCCCCCCCTTCTCTTACTCCTATCCATTGTCTGATTGGACACTTGCAGGACAGTGCTTACAACTCCCATCACTCAGGCAGTCCTCCATATACTATAGGGATGCCTGAGCATGATAGGATTGTAGACAGTGTGCTGCAAGTGTCAGACAATATCACAGCAGCTTTAACGCAGCACTGCAATAAAACTCTGTTATGTGAACAATGACTGTATCACGGAGCTCCACAGCAATAAAAGCTATGCTCATACACAGCGCACATTACTGTGAGTTTTATTGCTGTGGAGCTCCGTGATCTAGTAATGTGGTGTGTATGGTTTAGAGTTTTATTTGTGTAGAGCTCTGATATATTCCTACACACTGCATTACTGTGTCACCGAGCTCAACAGCAACACAACTAGTACTGTGCTGTGCGAGTGTATCACAGAAACCACAGCAATGAAACACATACTCACCTCTCTCCCACTCACAGCTCAGCCTCCACTTCCAGCTGTCAGCCTCCCCTCTCCCACTTCCAGCGGTCAGCCTCCACTCCCACTGCCAGCTCTCAGCCCCCCACTCCCACTTCCAGCTCTCAGCCCCCCACTCCCACTGCAGCTCTTAGACCCCCACTGCCAGCTGTGAGCCTCCACTCCCACTGACAGTTCTCAGCCTCCACTCCCACTGCCAGCTCTCAGACCCCCACTATCATTGCCAGCTCTCTGACCCCTACTGCCAGCTGTAAGACCCCCACTGCCACTGTCAGCTTTGAGCCTCCACTTCCCCTGCCAGCTCTCAGCCTACACTTCCACTGCCAGCTTTCAGTCTCCACTCCCACTGCCAGCTCTCAGACCCCCACTGCCATTGTCAACTTTTAGCCTCCACTGCCAGCTCTCAGCCTCCACTCCCACTGCCAGTTATTAGCCTCCAATCCCACTGCCAGCTCTCAGCCCCACTCTGCCAGCTCTCTGCTCCCCACTCACAGCCCCCCACTCAGCTCTCACAGCTCTCAGCCCCCCTCTCACAGCTCTCAGCCCCCCACTTACAGCTCTCAGCCCCCCACTCATAGCGTCATTCTGTAGCTTTGCCGTGTATACAGTGATAGTCATTCTGTAGCTTTGCCGTGTATACAGTGATAGCGTCACTCTGTAGCTTTACTGTGTATACAGTGATAGTGTTACTATGTAGCTTTGCCGTGTATACAGTGATAGCGTCGCTCTGTAGCTTTGCTGTGTATACAGTGATAGTGTTACTATGTAGCTTTGCTGTGTATACAGTGATAGTGTTACTCTGTAGCTTTGCCGTGTATACAGTGATAGTGTTACTATGTAGCTTTGCTGTGTATACAGTGATAGCGTCGCTCTGTAGCTTTGCTGTGTATACAGTGATAGTGTTACTATGTAGCTTTGCTGTGTATACAGTGATAGTGTTACTATGTAGCTTTGCCGTGTATACAGTGATAGCGTCGCTCTGTAGCTTTGCTGTGTATACAGTGATAGTGTTACTATGTAGCTTTGCCGTGTATACAGTGATAGAGTCACTCTGTAGCTTTGCCGTGTATACAGTGATAGCGTCGCTCTGTAGCTTTGCTGTTTATACAGTCATAGTGTTACTATGTAGCTTTGCTGTGTATACAGTGATAGCGTCACTCTGTAGCTTTACTGTGTATACAGTGATAGTGTTACTATGTAGCTTTGCCGTGTATACAGTGATAGCGTCGCTCTGTAGCTTTGCTGTGTATACAGTGATAGTGTTACTATGTAGCTTTGCTGTGTATACAGTGATAGTGTCACTCTGTAGCTTTGCTGTGTATACAGTGATAGCGTCACTTTGTAGCTTTACTGTGTATACAGTGATAGTGTTACTATGTAGCTTTGCTGTGTATACAGTGATAGAGTCACTCTGTAGCTTTGCTGTGTATACAGTGATAGTGTTACTATGTAGCTTTGCTGTGTATACAGTGATAGCGTCACTCTGTAGCTTTGCCGTGTATACAGTGATAGCGTCGCTCTGTAGCTTTGCTGTGTATACAGTGATAGTGTTACTCTGTAGCTTTGCCGTGTATACAGTGATAGCGTCACTCTGTAGCTTTGCTGTGTATACAGTGATAGCGTCGCTCTGTAGCTTTGCTGTGTATACAGTGATAGTGTTACTATGTAGCTTTGCTGTTTATACAGTGATAGCGTCACTCTGTAGCTTTGCTGTGTATACAGTGATAGCGTCACTCTGTAGCTTTGCTGTGTTTATTGTTTTCGTATTCTTGTTGTTGTTATTTTGTTGTTTGTGGCTTTTCTGTTATACAGTTATGAACATGTAGTTGTTTGTTTATACAGTGATACCGTCTAGTTTGCTTTATGTAATACAGTGTTGCGTCGCTCTGTGCATCTTGTATCAGTGATAGTGTTTGTGTTAATTTGTTTTGTATATAGTGTATAGTCTTCTTGTAGCTTTGCCGTGTATACAGTGATAGCGTTACTCTGTAGCTTTGCCGTGTATACAGTGATAGTGTTACTCTGTAGCTTTGCTGTGTATACAGTGATAGCGTCACTCTGTAGCTTTGCCGTGTATACAGTGATAGTGTCGCTCTGTAGCTTTGCCGTGTATACAGTGATAGTGTTACTCTGTAACTTTGCCGTGTATACAGTGATAGCGTTGCTCTGTAGCTTTGCTGTGTATACAGTGATAGTGTTACTATGTAGCTTTGCCGTGTATACAGTGATAGTGTTACTCTGTAGCTTTGCCGTGTATACAGTGATAGCGTCACTCTGTAGCTTTGCCGTGTATACAGTGATAGTGTTACTATGTAGCTTTGCTGTGTATACAGTGATAGTCATTCTGTAGCTTTGCTGTGTATACAGTGATAGTGTTACTATGTAGCTTTGCTGTGTATACAGTGATAGTGTTACTATGTAGCTTTGCTGTGTATACAGTGATAGTCATTCTGTAGCTTTGCCGTGTATACAGTGATAGCGTCACTCTGTAGCTTTGCTGTGTATACAGTGATAGTGTTACTATGTAGCTTTGCTGTGTATACAGTGATAGTGTTACTATGTAGCTTTGCCGTGTATACAGTGATAGTGTTACTCTGTAGCTTTGCCGTGTATACAGTGATAGCGTCACTCTGTAGCTTTGCCGTGTATACAGTGATAGTCATTCTGTAGCTTTGCTGTGTATACAGTGATAGTGTTACTATGTAGCTTTGCCGTGTATACAGAGGATCGCTGTTTAAGATGTGCAGTAATTTGATGCACTGCTGCGCCTCTGTTGTCTTGTCTCAGTCTTGCCACTCTCTGTTCTGCCCTAGTATTGACTAGTTGCTGACGGCCACAATTTGCACGTTCAGAGCCAGATTTCCAGCGGACAGTCCAGTCTTTAAACACTTTAACAACAGCTGTTCTTGAACATTTAATGATTTCTGCTGTTTTGCTGATAGTCGCTCCATGGCTCTGAGCGCCAGCAGTCATCCCATGTTAAATGGCTGTAAAATCGCGTTGTTTACCCATATCTTGTGGAGAAAAAATATCACTTTTTCTGTGGTGGTAAACAAACTGCTTCCCTATTGATAATGGTGTGGCCCTGTAGCAACCTCAGTGCCCAATTATAGCTAATTTCCATCAAAGTCAGGTGGTCATAATACTCTGCCCACTCAGTGTATATGTATCATCAGTTAATTAAGGAATTGTGCCGTCAATGTGCAGTCTGTATGATCTTTCTCAGTCTGTGGTTCTTGTTATTGTAAGGCTCTGGATTTGTTGCTAGTTTTGCACATTAACACCTTAAGTACCAAGGTTGTTTAAAGTCAATGCATTTATGATGTATCTGTTATGTCATTGGTGCTTAAGGGGTTAATATGTTCACATGTGAGAACCATCCAGTGATACTGCTACGTTGTAAGTTCAAGCGACTACAGGGGAATGTACATGGTGAGTGCAGCTCCAGTCCTCCTCAGACATGTGTGTTATGTATTGTGCTGATGCCTCTCGATCCTGGTGGCTGGCAATGCCTTTGTTTGTGCTTGTTGGCTTCTGGTGTGGGTGGGGTATGATGGGATGACGTGTTGCCTGCTGGGTTTAAAATTAGACTCTTGACTATATATTTTTTTGCTCTGATAATAACATAGAAACATAGAAAAATGTTGGCAGATAAGAACCTTTCGGCCCATCTAGTCTGCCCAATTACATGGATACTTTACCTGGATTTATCTTTTGTTTAGGATAGCCTTATGCCTATCCCATGCCTGCTTAAATTCAATTACTGTTTTGGCCTCTACCACTTCTACTGGAAGACTGTTCCATGTATCCACCACCCTCTCAGTAAAATAATGCTTCCTGATGTTACTTTTAAACCTTTGCCCCTCTAATCTAAGACTATGTCCTCTTGTTTTGCTACTTTGTTTCCTTTTAAATATACTCCCTTCCTCTACCTTGTGGATTCCCTTTACGTATTTAAATGTTTCTATCATATCTCCTCTGTCTCGTCTTTTTTCCAAGCTGTACATGTTAAGATCATTAAGCCTTTCCTGGTAACTTTTCTCCTTCAAGCCGTACACCATTTTAGTAGCCCTTCTCTGAACTCTCTCTAAGATGTCTATATCCTTCTGGAGATACGGTCTCCAGTACTGCACACAGTACTCCAAGTGAGGTCTCACCAGTGCTCTGTACAGTGGCGTGAGCACTTCCCTTTTCCTACTGCTAATACCTCTCCCTACACAACCAAGCATTCTGCCAGCATTTCCTGCTGCTCTATTACATTGACTACTTACCCTTAGATCCTCTGCAATAATAACCCCTAAATCCCTTTCCTCAGATGTATCAAATATTCTATATTCAGCCCTTGGGTTTTTACGTCCCAGGTGCATTATCTTGCACTTATCCACGTTAAAACTCAGTTGCCACAGCTCCCACCATTTTTTTAGTTTACCTAAATCATTTGTCATTTGGCTGATCCCTCCAGGAACGTCAACCCTGTTGCAAATCTATGTGTCATCAGCAAAAAGACATACTTTTCCATTAATACCTTCTGCAATATCACTAATAAAAATATTAAATAGAATGGGTCCAAGTACTTACCCCTGAGGTACCCCACTGGTAACAAGACCTTGGGCCGAATAAACTCCATTTACCACAACCCTCTGTTGCCTGTCACTCAGCCACTGCCTAATCCATTCAACAATATTGGAATCCAAGCTCAATGTGGAATAGTATCAAAAGCCTTACTGAAATCTAAATAAGCAATGTCTACTGCACCACCTATGTCTAATATTGATTTTTTTGATTGGGTAACAAAAATAAGATTAGTTTGGCATGATCTCCCTGAGGTAAATCCATGTTGTTTCTGATCCTGTAATCTATGTGTTTTAAAATGTTCAACAATCCTTTCCTTTAACATGGTTTCCATTAATTTCCCCACTATTAATGTAAGACTAACTGGCTTATAGTTCCCCGATTCCTCCCTACTACCCTTCTTGTAAATGGGCACAACATTTGCAAATTTTCCAGTCTTCTGGGACGACTTGCGTTAACAGATTTATTTAACCAATCCTTGTTAACGGTTTTGCTATTACACCACTGAGCTTTTGTAATAATTTAGGGTGGATCCCATCAGGCTTCATTGACTTATTTGTCTTTACTTTAGACAGTTGCTGTAGAATCTCCTCCTCTGTAAACTGATATGTAATTGTCTTGTTAGTGTTTCTTCCTAACTAGTGTTTCCTCCCTAACTGAGGTCCCTTTCCTTCCTTTTCTTCTGCAAAGACTGAACAAAAATATTCATTGAGGCAGTCAGCGAGACTTTTATCCTCTTCTACATACCTTCATTACTTAGTTTTTAATCTAACTAATGTTTGTTTTACTTTTCTCATTTATGTATCTAAAAAAAGTTTTGTCCCCCTTTTTTACTGATTGAGCTATTTTCTCTTCTGCGTGTGCTTTGGAAGCTCTTATAAATTGCTTTGCCTCTTTCTGCCTAATCTTATAGGTTTGCCTATCTTCTTCACTCTGAGTTGTTTTATAATTATTGAATGCTATCTTTTTGTTCTTCGCTATTTTGGCCACTTCTGCAGAGTACCACAGTGGTTTCTTCCCCTTTTTTTTTTTTTGCTAACAAGCCGAATGCAATTGCCTTGGCCTTCAATAATGCTTCCTTTAAAGAATCCCATTTCTCCTGGACTCCCTTTAAACTCCTCCAGTCTGATAATGACTCCTTCACACAAAATCTCATTTTAGAAAAATCATCTTTTTTAAAGTCTAAAACTTTTGTTTTTGTGTGGTGCGGCTCTATCCTTGTTCTTATATTAAACCACACTGACTAGTGATCAGTAGATGCCAAATTTTCACCTTAAACAACGTCCGATACCAAACCTCCATTTGTGAGTATTAAATCCAATATGGCCTCTTTACGGGTCGGCTCCTCAACTACTTGTGTTAGAGATAATTCCAGTAGGGAGTTTAGAATATTTGTACTCCTGGTGCACCCAGCTATTTTTTTTTTCCAGTTCACATCAGGAAGATTAAAGTCCCCCATGGTAATAACTTCCCCCTTCATTGCCATTTTGGCTATTTCCTCAAGCAGCAGATTATCTAGCTCTTCTACTTGTCCAGGGGTTCTATAGATCACCCCTACACGAGCTACTGTATAATTACCAAATGTTAGCATAACCCAAACTGACTATGTTCACCTGGCTCACTTTTATTTTGTTTGTTTTTATGTTGTTTTTCACATACAGGGTCACTCCTCCTCCTTTCCTACCTTCTCTGTCTTTTCTATATAAAGAGTACCCTGGTATTGTCATGTCCCAGTTCTTTTTTCTCACCGAACCATGTCTCAGTAACTGTCACTAAATCTACTTTTTCAGCTGCCATCATTGCCTCCAGTTCATTGATTTTCTTGACTAAACTGCGAGCATTTATAGGCATGACTCTGAGCTTGTCATTTTTTACCCCGCATGTTGCTTGCACCCTCTGATTTAGTTTTGGGGGACAATCGGGCAGATTGTTTTGTTACCCTTTTTTCCCCCCCTTCCTAGTTTAAATATTCCTTTGTGAAACCTTTGAACTTCTCACTGAGAACATATGTTCCCCTATGAGTAAGATGCAAACCATCTTTTTTATACAGTTCCTTTCTGCTCCAATTCGAGCTACCATGGGACAAAAGCCAAATTCTTGCTCCCGACATCATTCCCGAAGCCACAAATTAAATTCCCTATTGTGCATCTGCCTATCCTGAATGTAATGCACAGGCAGAACTTCAGAGAATGTCACAGTGGACACAATGTGCTGTATTTCACCTCCAAGAACACAAAAATCTTCCTTAATCTTAGAAACCTCATTGCTAGCCAAGTCATTTGTCCCTAGATGCACTAGAACGTCCACTTTCCCTTGTTGCTTTGCTTGTTTGACAATATTGAGAATATGTCTCTTGTCTCTACGAGCAGTAGCTCCAGGAAGACATCTCACCAAACCACTACTCTCCAGCTCAAGACCTCTTATGATAGAAGGCAATTGTTGCTGGGTGATTCTATCAAGTCCCACCTTTTCCTTTTTGTCTGTGGTTGCAGTCCTGCATACCTTAGGCATAGGGGATGGTGGTTCCTCAACTATGGTGTCTGAGCCTAGATCCGTCTTACCAGTACACTCTGATGTGTTTTCATTATTGCTTCCCTGTGTTCATTGTGTTTCACATTATTGATCTCTGATCTTGGTTTATTGGATTATCCAAAGTGGCGTTAATACCAGATCAGCCAGCCAAGTGTTGACTCCTGGTATTGGGTTGACTATCTGATCTGGTATTGACCTCTGGCATTGTCTGTCCATTTTGTTTACCATTTACTCTGTTTGTGTGTCTGTCTATTCTTTTTTAAATTCTGTGGCTGTCTATGGACTGGCAGTGTAGATAGATTGTCTGCGTGTAGGGATTAGACATTTACAGTAGTGATGCACTGAAAAAGAATCTTTGGACTGAAATGAAAACCGAAAAATTGTGTTTTTCTTTGCATAAAACTGGAAAGAACCCGAAAATTACTTATTTCCCCATCCATTTAATTTGAAGCTAGTTTTTTGTATCATTGTATTAATACTAGACTTTATTAAGTTTAATATATTGAATTTAAATGTCTTCACCTTAAAACTTTCAAGATATTAAATATTTATTTTGCATGTATTTCATACATTCCTGTATAAATCAGTGTTGGTATATGTATATGTTTATCGTTGCTGAAGATATGTACATATTCCAGCAATTCAGTGAATTCTGCAAGTATAAAGCTTATTATTTTCTGTGTGGAGTCTTTTAATTGCCCTTTTTTGCCCTTCACGACAACTTAAATGAGTATATATACAATATATATACCGTATTTTTCGCTCCATAAGACGCACTTTTTTCCCCCCAAAAAGTGGGGGGAAAAGTGGGTGCGTCTTATGGAGCGAATATGGCCCAGCAGCTCGTGGATGTGCCTCCGCTCACCTGCCGCCGCCGCGTTCGTCTCCCTCTGAGCATGCGTCCGGCGGCAGGAAGCTTGGGCACTCGCCTGGGGGAGCCACGTGACCGCGGAGATCGCGGTCACGTGGCTCCCCCAGGCGAGTGCCCAAGCTTCCTGCCGCCGGACGCATGCTCAGAGGGAGACGAACGCGGCGGCGGCAGGTGAGCGGAGGCACATCCACGAGCTGCTGGGCCATATCCATATGTGAGCTGGGGCATTATCAATGTGTGAGCTGATGGGGCAAATCCATGCTGGCTGGGGCAAATCAATGTGTGAGCTGGCTGGGGCAAATCCATGTGTGAGCTGGCTGGGGCAAATCCATGTGTGAGCTGGGGCAAATCCATGAGCTGATGGGGCAGATCCATGTGTGAGCTGGCTGGGGCAAATCCATGTGTGAGCTGGGGCAAATCCATGTGTGAGCTAAGGCATATCCACGTGTGAGCTAAGGCATATCCACGAGCTGGGGCAGTATATCCATTATTACACTATTTCATTCAGAATATTTATTTTCCGGTTTTCCTCCTCTAAAAACTAGGTGCGTTTTATGGTCAGGTGCGTCTTATGGAGCGAAAAATACGGTATATGTATAATACATGGGGAGGGTAAAGCTCAATCTTCATGAAGCATTTAGAGTGGGTGCATTTCAAGAAAATGTAATCCAACAAAGCAGGAGTAGAGCACACCAATCAAGAAACTCATCAAACAACAGCAGCAGTTTTATTAATGAAAACATAGAAGTGGTAATTAAAGACCTGTGTTGAATTTAGTTTAGTTTGTTTGAGTGTGTGCGCTATCTTTCTTTTAATGTGTTAAGCAATTTAGCAAAGTCTATTCACTGAACACTACAGTCTGGAATGTATGTACTTACACCTACAGGGTTATCCAAAGAGATTCGAAAAGTCACCGCACCTTCGGTGACTTTTTGTTCTCTTCAATTCGGTTCCTTTTGCCGATTGCTGAATACACCGCAGGGTCACCGAAATGCAAACACCACAGGGTCCCTGAATTGCAGGGAAAAGCTACCGCAAACCTGACGAAAACTAACCGAATGCACGCTGAAAACAAGCAAAAACATCTGGATTAACCTTCGAAGAAGCCGAACATGAGCCGAATCACACAGAGCCGAAGCAGCTGTGACGTAGAGGAGGCAGTGAATAAATTAGAAAAACCATTTGTATGAATCTGGGAAAATGAAACGCTGTTTGCAAAGAAACTACTGAGCGAAAATGTCTGAAATTTTCACAGGAGGTCCAGGGAATGATAATAAAGAGAGCTGTTACAAAAAAAATAAGCAAACTGCAAAAAAAAAAAAAAAAATCGGACTTTTAATTTTTTTTTTAAAAATACAGAAAAATGCTTAAAGTATCCTAAAAAATCTATAAATAAAGAGACTTTTTGCTGCAGAATTTTATAATGAACGGTTTATTAGATATTGAATTAAAACGGGAATATTTTTAACATTGAAGCCTATGGGATTCTCCTGAATAAATTTGCCGAATTAAACCACCGAATGGCAGGGCATTAGGGGAACCTTTCACTGCTGGTTTTTGTTCTCTGAATAGCCGAAGCAGTGCTTTTTCATGGTGATTTCACTGCCCTCGAACAGGCACCGAACAGGCACCGTATGTGCAGGCAATTCGACAGGATTTGGCGAATTGCCTGCTCTCTGGATAGCCGAATGGCCAGGAAAGGTAACCGAACGCTGATTTTCAGCGTTCGGTTACCTTTCTCAAGCAATTCGAATCTCTTTGGATAACCCTGCTAGTGAAGACACAAAAGCAGCTCATATAGTAAGTGTATAACAAACAGCTGTGACTGCAGAGCCAGAGCTCCTTTGCGGTGGTTGTATAAGCACTGTTGTTACAGTTGTATGGTGAGGGCCAAGTCATGTGACACTGTACATTACAAAATATTTGTGAGTCATTAAAAATTGTATATTTTGTGTCATAGATCAAGGTCATGAATAGGTGAGACCACTGGACTTGACCAGAAAAATCATTGAGCATGAAAGAGAGAGAAAAGCTACCTGCAGTGGAAACCTCTGGGGAACTGTAGGCATGAAGAATTCTCTATTTGATTTCTGAGGTAAATGTTTCTTTTTCAGACTTTTAATCCAAGAACGAAAGTGTTTAGTAAGGGTGTAGTAATTTCATCTTTTGCTATGAGTGTTTTTTTCTGTCAGAGTCTCTTGAGTTACTGGTGTCGCCCTAATTATTATTTGTTACATCTTGAACCTCTGATGTTTTAATATTCCTAGAAATAGTTGTACCTAACATTGTAATTTATAATCATTATTACTTTGTAACTTGACGTATGTTTTTGTAAGTCTAAAAGGCTGTTAATTAGTATTATTGGTTGTAACCTAGTCTGTTGATACTTTAATTTTATTAACATTACTATAAATTATTCTGTAAATTAATGTATTCCATCCTTATTAGTCTTATCCTCGAGTGCAGATTGTTGGCTTATTAACCCGTTCACTACCAAGCGATGTTTCCAAAAAAGCATTGTCTGAAGCCAGTTAATATTTTGTTTTCAATTTTCCCAAATTTATACTCGAAGAACTTTTCTGGGAAATACACATGGATTTTATTGTGTGTGTATATAAGCAATTTTTGGCAATAGATGGTGACTTCTATTGTCAAATGGAGATGCAGACTTTTGTGGTATATTTATTATTTATTTATTTATTTATTTATATTTCTTCTCCCCCCCCCCCCCTCGACCTGCTGAGTTCTAGAGTTAATGTTATTGTTGGAGGTAGTAACGGGGCCCTGTGAATCCTGAATGTTATTGGTGGAGGTAGTAACGGGGCCCTGTGAATCCTGAATGTTATTGGTGGAGGTAGTAACGGGGCCCTGGGAATCCTGAATGTTATTGGTGGAGGTAGTAACGGGGCCCTGTGAATCCTGAATGTTATTGGTGGAGGTAGTAACGGGGCCCTGTGAATCCTGAATGTTATTGGTGGAGGTAGTGACCCGGCCCTGTGAATCCTGAATGTTATTGGTGGAGGTAGTAACGGGGCCCTGTGAATCCTGAATGTTATTGGTGGAGGTAGTAACGGGGCCCTGTGAATCCTGAATGTTATTGGTGGAGGTAGTGACCCGGCCCTGTGAATCCTGAATGTTATTGGTGGAGGTAGTGACCCGGCCCTGTGAATCCTGAATGTTATTGGTGGAGGTAGTGACCTGGCCTTGTGAATCCTGAATGTTATTGGTGGAGGTAGTGACCCGGCCCTGTGAATCCTGAATGTTATTGGTGGAGGTAGTGACCTGGCCCTGTGAATCCTGAATGTTATTGGTGGTAGACATGTGCATTCGTTTTAGTACTAAAGCGATTTAGTCCGAATTTTGGGATAATTTAGTTTTAGTATGACTCAAGAGAAACGAAACTGCTCAGTACAAAAAACGAAAGAAACTAAAATAAAATGCACTACATTTTAGTTTCAGTCCTCTTTGTGATATTATATTGATGAGTGAAGGAGACCAGCAATGAAGAGCGCAACATCGCAACATCCGAAGTTCTGCACCCTCCACATGCCAATGCAGGAAGATGTTCTATACAGAGAGGGACATTAATTCAGGTGGATGTTGTATACATTATACAGAGAGGGGTATTAATTAATGCAGGAGGATGTTCTAAACATTATACAGAGAGGAGCCTTTTTTTTTTTAGCCCTTTAAATCCAGTGGCTGTGAGCGCGGAGATCGGCTGCTTGTTACATTATCTCTCAGTACAATGTATCAGGCTCAGCTGTTACAGTAACTGACTGTAACAGCGCTCAGAGTTTCAGTAAAACAAGAAAATAATATTGTTTTACGTCTTATATATAAAATATTATTTACTAGTTTTACTGAAACTCTGAGCGCTGTGATGAGCAGCAGTCAGTTACTGTAACAGCTTTGCCTGACACGGGGCAGTATTGCAATGTTGGTGCTAACTTAACCAGAGCTGTTGTAACTGAAAACCTCCATAGGCTATAATAGCTCTGGGAAGTTTACAACAGCTCTGGTTATGTTAGCACCAGCTATATAATATGGCCCACATTGTGCTGAGAGTGAGAGATACTGTAACAAGCAGCGATCTCAGCCCTCTGAGGAGCCACTACAATAGTAATTGTATCCACTGGTTTTCGGATGAATGAAATTAGTTTTCATACTAAAGAACTGAAAACGAATTTCTTTAGCAACTAAATAAATTGCATTTTAGTACTAATGCATTAGTTCAAAACGAAATTTTGTGCTGTGCACATGTCTAATTGGTGGAGCTAGTAACCCGGCCCTGTGAATAGTTTATATCATTTTTACTCATTAGGATTATGACTGGTCCTATTGGTTGTGCTTCTGAACATTGATGTAATATTTAATGAACAATTCTTAGTTGCATCTTAGACTGTGGACTCAGTAATATTACTATCGGCAGCAGGTAAGAATCAAGTGATGAGCGATTCTCGCCCTTTTGTTAGGACTGAAAAAAGTCCCAATGCTAAGATTTAATTAACTCCAGAAAGTAAAATGTCTGCATAATGGTAACATTGGATGGCTCTCTGACATGGGTTTTTTTTTTCTAGATAGGTGGTGCGCTTTGTCACTGTGACGGGGCATTGCTCGTGTCTTTCTATTTATTTAAAGTATTTTAGCAGGAAGGATACATTGAGATTTCTCTGCTTTTGAAGTATGTCCTGGATTCAAGAAGATGGAAATGTTACAGTCGTTATAGTTTGTAGTTGTGATCTCATGAGCTGTGATATGTTGGTTGTTATTGATGATGAATGTTTGTTGTTCTTGTCACTTTCCTTTTCCATTTTGTGTTGTCACAGCTCTCCCTTTACTCCTCCTATCAGGTGTTTGACTATGTTCTTTATTCTTGTCACAGGAACTTTAACAATCGATACAGTGGGCTCGTGTGATGAGGAGAAACAAAAGGAAGCACTGGTCAAGCATTCTGAAGATTTGTTGGATGGTGTGATGTCATGACCCCTGTGTGAGAAGGAAGGCTGTGGCTGTACAGTTTCTGGGACAGAAGCAATGTTTATGTAAACAGTCTGTGTGAAATGTGATGCAGTCATTTAGAAATAAAGTATTGAGTTTAAGCCAGCAGAAAGGTGAGGTTTTGTTGTCTGCAAGTTTGGTACTTACTGTGTGAAGCCAACAAGCCACTGTCACAAATACAATGTCATGTGGTTTATTGTTCATTTCTTGTGATGGCACTTTGTTGTGTTTGCTGAGAGATGGATAAGTTTAGAGGGTTCATTGCTGCTCTTGGCGATGGCCAGGAAGCAGCGCTCTGATCTGGCTGAAGATTTAAATAAAAGATCATTTAAATGAACATGTATTTCAAACTAATTAATGCATATTAAAGTGTTATTGTTAGAAAAATAAAGTCAGCAGGTGAATACAAACACGTGATGTGCCCCCCCCCCCTCTCAGTGGAGAGATGTGCCAATGTTTGTTGTAGAAAGTGAAAACAGTTTCTCAGTTTATACACGGAGCTAAAGAGTAGCAGAACAGTCAGTGTGTGATAGAATAACAGAAAAGCAATGAAAAAGGAATGTATCTTGTGTAGGTGTTGGTGCAGATGGTCATACAGAGAGCTGATTGGTCAGGCAATGACTGTTGTGTTTCATGAGTAATGGATAATATGGATTGAATGTATTTGGACACATTCTATCCAGAATTTTCTGTATAGTGTCCTTCAGCAGTCAACATGAAGATGTGTGTGTATTTAAGCTTGTTTTAGTTTGTATATATGACAGCAGGATGGTTTGTGACTCTAAGGCTGGGGTCAGACTAACGCAGTATTAACGTGCATTTAGCAGCACTAAATCACGGCTGTGCTAGCAGCAAATGACGTCCAATGCCGGGCAGCATACAAAGAATGTCCGCCGAAAAGTGTGGCTGCGCAATGCAAGTGGCAAACGAACGCATTTTTTTGAGAATGTCAAACCGCTAGTACTGATGTACAGAGTGCGCTGCGTCCGCATAGCGGTGTGTGTGCGTGATTAGGAGACGTCAGACGCTGCTAATGTCTGGCCAACATAACGTCCAGACACAAAAAGTGTTTTATTGATGATCTGACAAAATCACAGCTGAAAATGCACATCGTATGACCGCTATTGCGTATTATGTGGAAAAATACATCCATTTGTTTGAACTCACTTTTTCACGGACAATGCGAAAAATGCGTTAGTCTGATCCTAGCCTTAAGTGGCGGCTGGAGTCAGATTTGTCTATTGATGACTTTTAGTTGTTGAGCGTTTGGGTAAAGTTTATCTGTTAGTAATGGAAAATATTTTACTGTTCAGAGATTCTAGAAAAAATGGGTGGACTGTGTGGTGAGAGAGCGAGAGAGAGAGAGAGGATGCACTTGTGAGGTTAGGTTTTCTACTGGACAGCAACAACGTCTGAGTCAAAGTGTTGAGAGAGATGAATCTTTTTTTGGTGATGTATTGATAATAGTAATTTGGTTGTAATATTTGTAGGGCCGTATTACAATGTTGGTGCTAAGTTAACCAGAGCAGTTGTAAACTTAACCAGAGCCATTCTAGGCTATGGAGGTTTTAAGTTAGCACCAACTATGTAATACGGTCCGTCATGTTTTCGGTTATCGTTGCTGTTGAGCAGAAGATGGTCTCATGCATGTTTATGTAAGCAGTATTGCTAAATTGACTTTCATACATTTGTTTATGTGATTGTTCATGAGTGTTTTACTAGTGTGGTGTTTCTATTAACATGTGTGATGTGAGTTCCACGTTTAATTTTTTTTTTGAGCTGCCTTGACATGCGATTTGCTATAGTGATGCTTTGAAGGACGTATGGGAAGTTTTGAGTTCCATATGTAGGATGACTGTAGTGAGTGCTTCAATGGAGGTTTTTGATGTTTCTTATGTATATATAGTTTGTTAATTATGTATATATTTAACTCTAAGGATAAAGCAATTACATAGATTAACAATTATCGTTTGCACAAGTTGTCTTGGTTTGCTGAGGATTAGGCAGTGCAATAGTTAATGCAGTTAGTTATGTTTAGTGTGTCAATGTTAGAGGTTTTTGCTCTTTTGTTTTGGTAGCTGAAGCTGTACATGCTAGAGGTGGGTGTTATTGGGTTTGTTGCATTAGAGCAGGTATAAGTAGTTGTTGACGGATCTGTATCTGTATCTGTCTGCCTGCAGAGCCTGGGTTTTTTAAAGATGGAGAATGTGTAATTGTACAAGTGTGACATATGTGCTCAGTGCTATGTGTTTGATGTCAAGAAATGTTTTGTGCAGAGGATGAGGTGATGAAAGAAGTGTCTTGTGTTTGTACAGATGGGGGCATTAATGAAGTTATAGGGCAGTGCAAAGTGGGAGACCGTGATATTGGACGGTTAGGTTCGAGTGTGCTTTGGTTTGGATGCAGCATTCAGTAGGTAGTTGGTAGTTATTTCTATGTTGTGCATTTAATGTGGATGGGGTGTCATTTTTATCCTTGGGGGGGGGGTGTTCTTTGCAGGATTGTAGCATTCCTAGTTGTGCTTGTGGTTCTGGTTACAGAGGAATGTAATACACAATGTAGCGGGTGCCGTCTGGCTGAATGTCGCTGGTTGTAAAGGTAGACTTGTGGCTCTTTGGTTGCTCCATCAGTTGTGGAAATGTCTTCCAGTGACCCAGAGCATGAGTTTATAGATGTATCCGAGCGAGTTTGTTAATTTTTGTAGGGACTGGTTTTATCGGGGGTTACATTGTTCCGATGCAGCCGGTCTGTACATTAGTTGGATACAGAAGGTGTTTGATTTTGTTTTAGTTGAGTGCGTGCAAGGTCATTAGTTGGTTTCTGGTAGACCTGGTGATGGGGAAGATAATGTGGATCAGTTATGTGAGCTGGTGTTTGACTGTTTTGTGGAAACATTTGGTGGTGGGCAAGAAGTGGCATTGTTTGTGTCTCTTCTGGTAATCTTCTTGACCTTTTGTTCTCTGGGCAGGGAGGTGAGGTTTGTTGAGTTCTTGTGGTAACCTTTGGCATTTTGTGATTGGATTTTGTTGATCCTCACCTCTTACACATTAACAGATATTCAGTTGTGGTATTGTCTGTTACTAGCATTTTGTTGCCACCCTCCTGTGGATGTTGTATTGTACCTGTGATATTTAGCATGGTGTGATTGTCCTGATGGATGTTGTAGAATCCAGTTACTTGGAGATATATAAGGAAAACTCTCTTTAAACTCATTTCTACTTCTATGTTGTATTTGTACAATGTTGGTATTGTAGCTCTTGTTTGACATTGGTTACTATATTGGGTAAGCGCTTCATGTGTGGTTATGGGAGGATTTTGAGGGATTATTGTGTGAAGTTATGATCTAGGTGGATGGGAGGGCTGAGGACCAGGAGGCTTGATGGATGATGCCAATGGATTGATGTGTTGGGTGGTAACCTTTCACAGACGGGGATGTGTTTAGGGAGTGGTTAGCAGGAAGTCTGAGGCGAGGGGGAGAGACGCAAGGTTTGTTTCACAGGTGGATCTTAACAGGTGGGTAGGAGTATAATGAGTAATTATTGCAAACAGGTGATGGGTGGAGTCAGGGAGGGCTTTGCAGGTCAGAGTGAGGTTTGAGAGTATTTTAGTTGCAGTTGGAAGCCGGCGAAGGTCCTAGGAGAGGGTTAGAGGAGACAGGTAAGGTGGTGAAGGCTGGGTGAGGGGTTGGTGGGCATCTGTGGTAGTTAGGGTGGGAAATTGTAAGGTGTACTTGAGTTGTTTAGCGCATCCTGTATTTTGAAAGAGTAGCATATTAGACGTGTTGCTTAGTTTATTGATGCCGGGCAAAGTAAGGAGTAGAGCGTATCTAAGTTGGTGAATGTAGATCTGCGTGCGGGATCGAGATACTGTGGATATTTTTTTTTTTTTTGGGAGAGCTTGTTCTGGGTGATTTTGCAGATGAGGGAATCGAGGTGATCCATTTTGGTTGAGGTGGAGCAGGTGATGGTTTTGTCCTGGAAAAGGTTTGTAAGTTGAAAGTTGCAGAGAAACTTGTTGCTGGTTTTGGATTCTTACTCTGTCCCACTCGCACCAGCTTCCACCTTCAGCCTCCATCTTAATCATCGCAGCTTCCGAGTCTTGCCTTTTCTCCTCTTTGTCAACTCAACTATTTGCAGCTCACACAATCCCACTACTTGTACTCGACTCATTTATTTATACTAAATCCACCCCACTTGACACAGCCAGCACGTTATCCTCCTCACTTTCCACCTTTCTGCCATTTTTTCCTTTTATTTTTTGTTTGGAGCAAAAGAATCCAAGGAGCTGTTTGAGCAAAGTCAGGTAGGATTGAGCGTTAGTAAAAAGGCTGAGTGGGATTGAGCTAAAGAGTTTGTGAAAGAGTGGCTTCAATCCTCTGAAAGTGAGTGTTTGTGGAAGCGTCCGGCAAGGAAAGGTCTAGGTTTGACGGTTGACGTTGGAAGTTTGTTGAGATGTGGGTGGACAGGGATTTAGTTTTGTAACTTACCTTTTTTAGAAGAGTTTTGTTTTGGAAAGTGCTAATAGAAGACGGGAAGGTGGGTTAGTTAGAAGATTTAGCGAGGCTTAGTAAGGCATTGTGCAGGTAGATTGAGGGTGTGAGAAAGAAAGGTGAGTTGTAGATGTTAATCTTCTTCTTTTGAAGTAGCAGGGGGAAAGTGTCCTTTTGCTGTGGTTGCCTTTTCGGGCATAGTGGGGTGCCTGTGTGCCTCTCCAGGTGTCCAACTCCTGTTGTCTAACTCCCCACTTAGAAAGCACCACTTGGAAAGGAGCCACGGCTCAGGGGAGCCTAGGGACACAAATATATACACATCACGTGGCCCAAGACTTCCAATGGCACACAAGGGGATGGCCCATTAACAATTAATTCATTCCACAAAGCCCTCCCACTGCAATTAACAGCTTCGTCTACATCACAACATTGACTAGACATTAACATGTCTTAGCTAATAGATAACACCTTGGATTCCTTCCAGCCTCCCATGCAATCAATCAACCAATAAACACTTTAATCGTCATAAGCAGTAACATTCCATGTTGCCTTAATTACTAGCTTCAAACAGGATCCGCTTTAACAATTCTAACTATGCTAATTACTCTCAACATTTCAATTGAGATCCCAACTGCCTACCATCCACCAAATGGGATCAAGAATGTGACCGGCCCCGACGCCATCGAGAAAGAGTCCAACAAATAAATTGAATAGATAGGCCTCAGCCGCAACTTTATTGATATTAAACAAACACAAGCCCATCAGCACTTTAACACAAATAAAAACAGACTAATTCAATGCTTTTTGTATACATTCCATTGGCCACAATTGGTTTCTCCCAACAGCCAATCAGCTGAAAGCAAAGTTTGGCTCCTGCCCCCGTTCCAGCCAAGAACCTCCTCTCCAATGTTTCCTTCAACAACTTCTGCTCCACCCTGTGTCCAACTGGAGACTCGGATCCTGCAGAAAAAGCAATGACCAATCTGAAAACCAAGAAACAAACTGCATCAGCAAAGAGAGAAAGGAAGGGAAGGTGGCAAAGCACATCTCATCACATCTCTGGAATACCTTGTTAGATGATCACCATGCACCCTCCCACAACTTTAATACATTTTGCACCAATTAAACTCCCCTACGCACCTTCAACAATCCAGATCTTTCAACAGTGACACCACCCACCCAGCTTACCTGCCGATTGACATCATTCATAGACCGTTAGACTCTTAATTGGATGCCCTGAACTTACTTTCTCTCACTTCAATTCCCCAATCCAGACCCAAAACATTTACATCAACCAAATCAAATTTTTCACTATAGTTTTCAAAATCAATCATCACCAACAATTTATTGACATTCTCTGTGTTATCTATTACATTCGTCAAATTCTAACACACGTCGCATACTTACCATAGTGCATAAACTGAGCTAAGTGTATGGTCGTAAAAAAGAGACAAACCTGATGCAAAAACTTCATCTAGCAACAGCCACACAAGTCACAAACTACATTACAAGTATCAAGACTTCGATTACTGACTCTATTCTGTACACTATGAAAGTCACCAAACAAAACCATCAAAGCTCAGAACAAATCCAAACTTTAATCAAGGAAAACATCATATCACAAGACACTAAATGAAGACATACCACAGATACAAAGCACAAGATACAGGATGCTGTCACTTGTTTCCTTTACAAACTGACAGCTAAATCCAATACAATTGAAAGCGTTTAATATTTCTCTAAATCAAAAAAAAAAAAAAACCAATGCACTCAATCTTTACCAATTACCTTGACAAAAAAAAAAAAACAGCACTTTTTTAATGACATTCAAATTGCAAACCATGGCAACCAGAGACACTATGTCTTCTCACTTTTCAAACAAGCACTCCCATACGTTATTTAACCTTCAATCGACACATGTTCTCTGACACCTATTCCATCATTTTAAGTCCAAAACACATGAAACCATTGTTTGGCAATTCAGCTGACACAGCAGTGTTACAGCAAAGACGATTCACACCTCTCTTTTCAAAGAAAACACAATCTTACATTTTGGATCCTATATAATGGTGCTATGAAATCAATATTAGCTCAATAAACCCAACCATCGAGATAATCCAAAAATGGACATAGATATTTGAACATCTCTTAGTCCATGATTTCTGAAAAAAGAATCTCATCACATGAATTTAGATCAATCACATATCACTTAGCCAGTTGTTTCCAAAAAACATTATTTAGAAACAATTTCAGACTGTGTATTCCATATATATCTATCTAAGCACACAATTAGCATTTTCTTACTTGCATCAAACCATTACCGAGCTTTCACTGGATAATAGTTTGCTATAAAACATAACATGCAAGCATAATAATACTTACAACTACTATACATTTTAACAGATTATCCTGCAATCCAATCAATCTGTTAAAGCAGAAGAATTCAACTCCAATTACAAAACAATTACAGACTGATTAATCGATACAAGAATCAGATCTGTGGATAATTGATCTGCAACTTTAATTACATATTATTTGCAATTGAATTGATACTATTGAAGACAGGTACATATATGCTGCAATTCATATGAAAGGCCAGAATGATTTACAAGATCATTAAATCAAGATTCTTAATACTTATTTAAGACTGATCTGGAACTTTAATTTCAAACATTTATACTGTCGCTGTACAAATTCCAAGGTTAATATTATCTACAACCATTTAGAAGTAGCACAAGAACAATCTAAGTTAACCTAGGCTGTGAATTAACTTTTGCAGAGTTCCAATCTACGTCTGAAAAGAATTGGGTGCAACAATGTGACTTATATGCAACCTATAAAGAATACACAGAGTCAAAAAGAGTAAGAAATGACATTACCATAGAGTGCCTTGAAGGGGATATGTCCATGACGTGCCAACACAACCATTTCATGAAGATTTTTTTTTCATACACATCTCAAGGCCATTTTTCAGTCCTGTAATCAATTAAAATCTTTACATAAACCAATCAACTCACCCAATTTACTTTTTACATCCAGTTTTTTATTATACTTTTTAGACAAAATTTCATTAGAGATTTGAATCACTAATTGGCAGTCTTACTGTAAAATTTAGTTTATTGAATTGGATTAGCCAACCACAGACACTTGCTTGACATTATTTAGGTATCATTTGACTTTCAGAGTTTGAGTGAAAAAAGGAGATTAAAATCCAACTAAGTAATTGTGAAACCAAAGGTTTGAAAGTACCAATTGCTTCGCATAACAATGCGAGTCTACTCCTCAACAGAGAAAATAATTTGATCCAATTATCTACTAACTAAATAACCTTGGCCACTTTAAACTTGTTTTATTCCATCTCTCAGTCTTACTCACAAGACTAAATTAACACTTGATTTTAATCTCCATTAGGAAACATGTATATGAACAATATCGAACACAACTGTACAATTATTACACCTTATAAATATGTTTATAATAAATACATAAACTTTTCATTTATACCAATACAAAGCCAAGCAAAATTAACAACCTGCATCCGTTGGGTTTTCTCAATGTAGAAATGACCCTTCCAACATAGTGTGTACATAATCATTGCTATGTATGACTGTTACAATGCTTGGCTCCTATCCCAACCACTCACCCACATAAAAATGTCTGCAATCGCTATCAGCCGCGTTTGTACAAGACAATCTACTGTGAAAACATCCAGAAAAACAGACAAACTATGAACAAACCTGTCCAGCGCACTCCATCTCATACTTCTTATATGCAGGACAAACAAGATGAAACAAATAGATAGGGAATTCCAATGAATTTGAACATTACAATATGATTCTAACCAAGCATGGGTGATGGTTTCCAATAATAATTAGATTCAACATTACAGCTTTAACAGAGCAGCCGCAAACCTTTACAATAACAAACTCACCGTTAAATACACATTCCAAATAAGAGAAACAACTAAACAGGACCCTCCACAATAAATACATCAGGGAATACCAAGACCTACACATCAGAAAACAGGCCACAAAGACCACAAAGCCTGTATCGCTACATAACAAAAGTTTGAGTGACTAGAACCGAACACACAGCAATATGAAATGTCAGACCTGACAAAACCCACAAGTAAACACCTCCAAAAACCATCTCGAGCTCCTTGTACCAAAACTCAGAAGTAACTACAATCACAACAGTAACTCCAGGAGATGCTGGTCATATGCGCCAGGGATATCTTGGAGGCTCCAATAATAAAAATTCAACCAAAAATTATTTTACACAACATTCACTACTGACAGAAAACCCTGGGTCTGCAAACCCTCCAACCCCTTCCGCAAAGCTGCTTGGAGCCACACAAATTCAGTCCTCTGTACTACTTCACTTCCTTGTTTTCTGCCACCAGAAACATATGAGCCGTCATCTAGAGGCAGAAATGCACATCCAGCACCCATTGCCGTGTCACCTACCCAGCCCTCTTTATCACAAAAACTCAGCTTCAATCAATTCCTCTGGCTTTGACTCTGCACTTATTACAATTCTGCTCTCAAACTGTCAACCTGTCTTCAGCATCAGCTTGCAAACATCCCCTTCCACAAGGGTGCACTCTCCAAAAAGACCCAGCTTACTGAGTGCACAGCTATAACAACAGAACAAGACATTCCGAAAACATGAAAAACCATACCAGACTCAAACACACCCACTAAATGTCCATCAGCACAACTTACATCAAATGGAAGACCTTGGAATAGTAACCAAAACAAATTGTCATCAGCCACTATTTAGTAGTATTATTATACTTCAGCTATACTGTATAGAAACCAGCATTTTCCACGGCGCTTAACTATGGCCGCAATATAGACAAGATTACAATACACAGAGACTAAACAACATTTGATAAACCAGGACAGGAGAAAACAAGGGCCATATTCCCATGGCAACTCAAAATCTAGACAGGTTGGGGGTGGAAACTGGAGGACAGGACTGCAAAGTGAGAGTGATGGACTGATTGAGGCAGTGAGGTGTATCAGTGAGTCAGGTGGTAAGCTTCCTTAAATAGGAATGTTTTAAGGGAGCATTTGAAGGTAGGGAAACTAGAGGACAGTCTAACCGTACAAGTGAAAGCATTCCAGAGGATGGGAGATGCGTGTAATAAATCCTGCAGTCTATCGTGGAAAGAGGTGATGCGAGGAGAAGCTAACCTCAAGTCACTGTTTGACCTTAGGGAGCAGGCTGGGATATATATGGTGAGAGAAATTGGGGTTTGAAAAGTCCAGAGGAAAAGCAACAGTACTAATGGCCTGCTCTACAGTAGGTGGAATGTATTTGGTGATTACTGAGGACAGAGAGTAGAAAGCTGAGCTACTGAGAACTTTGTAGGTCAGGGTAAGAATAAATACCTTGAATTTCATTCTGCAGTGGATGGGGAGCCAGTGAAAAGACTCAGAGACAGAGCAACAGGTGAGGTGGATGAGCCTGGCAGATGCATTCAGAATGGATCGTTGAGGGAGGCCAACTAAAACAGTATTACAATAGTCGAGTCGGGACATTACAAGACCACAGATGAGTTGCTTTGTGGTGTCATCAGTAAGAAATGGCCAAATTCTAGAGGTATTACACAACTAGTAGTAGAAGGAGGAAGAAAGAGACTGGATGTGGCGGATTAAGGAAAGAGCAGGATCGACTATAACTCTAAAGCAGCAAACCTACCTTGATGAGGAGATAATGATACTCTCCACCAGAACAGAGAAGTCATGAGGTGGGGAAGCATTAGAGGGAGGAATTAGTAGCTGCTCAGTTTTGGACATATCAATCTTTAGGTGTTGAGAAGCCATCCAGGATGAGATACCAAATAAACAGTTGCTGAATTTCAAAAGGACATGAAGAGAGAAATCAGGGATAGAGAGGTACATCTGAGTATCTTTAGCATAGAGGTGGTAATTAAAGCCAAATCTCTTAAAGATTTTTTCCCAAGGAGGAGGTATAGATAGAGAAGACCAGAGATCCTAAAACAGACCCTGAGGTACACCAACTAATAAAGGCATTGAAGAAGAGTAGTTACCAACAAATGATACTGAGAAGGACCTGTTAGACAGATAAGAGTGAATCCAAAAAAGCACAGTGTCACACAGACCAAGAGAGTTGAGAGTCTGTAAAACAAGGAGGTGATCGAAAGTGTCAAAACCAGCCAAGAGATCAAATAGCATGAGAATAGAATAGTGGCCATGGTTCCTAGCCATTAGGAGGTCATTGGTGACTTTGATGAAGGCAGTTTCAGTTGAATGTAGTGGACAAAAGCCTGATTCCAAGGGATCTACTAAAGAATTTGAGGACAGGAAAAGGTAGATGCGGTTGAACACTAGTGTTTTCCAGGAGCTCAAAGAAAAATGGAAGCAGGGATACAGGACAGTAGTTAGATGGAGAGTTGGCATCAAGGGAAGATTTCTTTAGTAAAGGGGTAACCTGTGCATGTTTGAAGGCAAATGGAAATGAGCCGTAGAAGAGAGATACATTTAAGATGTGTGTGAGAGCAGGGATGAGACAGGAGAAGAATGTAGGTATAGGATGTAAGGGAATGGAGTGAAGCTGGCACATAGTGACATGTGAGGAGGACAGTAAGGTATTGACTTCTTCCTCAGTGGCTGGGATGAAATGGCAGATGGTAGCAGAGGGGGGGATTATTAGTTTGTGTTGGGATGTGACTTCAAATAGAGTTTGAGTTAGGAAGTCATCTGCCAAATCCTGAGCACTAAAAGCAGATGAGGGGAGGAGTTAAAAGTGGACCACACTCACTTAGGATTTGAGGACAAAGTAGATATAAGACATGAGAAGAAGGCTTCTTTGTCTAAGTGGAGGGCACAGTTAAATGACTGGAGAATGAACTTGAAATTAGACAAGTCCATCTCAGAGCGAGATTTCCTCCAGGCACACTCTGCAGTGCAAAATCATCTTTGCAGGAAGCATGTCTGGGCTGGAATTGGCAGCGTGAGGCTTTACTGAGTTGAGGAGGAGCAAGGATGTCTAGAGCAGAGATAATTGTATTTAGCACCAGGTGGCTTTTTAAAACATTTTATTTACAGTTACTGCACCGTACACTCTGTAACACAACTGACATACTGCCACACCTCACATTTACACCAAAAAAGAAAACCTACTACATTAATTAAAAAAAATTTTTTGGGTTGGTATCATCTAATGTACATCAGAACTTTTCTTAACAAATGTTACATATTTTACTCAACAAGACTGACAACAAAAACACTTTGAAGTTGAACTGCCTTCAAAGGGACACCTGGTTAACGGATGTTAAATTTCAAACAGACCTTATCCTTGAATCAATGGAAACTCGATAGCATTAGTGACGACAATAAAAAAAAAATTACATTGTCAGGTCTCTCTTTTAATATCAATATACCATATTGACTAATATGCTGTAGTGAAAATTCACAACTTAAACACACTCTTTGAGCCTCCATCAGTCTCTGACTTTCTCCAACCTACTAACAAACACCCAAAATTCAGCTACTACAGGCCAAAAATAGTAAGGATGTACCCCAAATCACTAAGCAAGACCAATGTTCACAATAACCACAGCAGAACTAACTCTTTATTTAAAAACACATTGTGTTAATATACAATCTATAAACCCAACATGTAGTAATAATTGATCAGATATTACTGACTGTGATTGTCATGGTCTAAGCTTCATTTTGCTTCAGTATAGTGTCTGTGAGAAATCAGTATCTACATATCGCCACAGCATCCTAACAATAGAGGTAAAACATGCAAGAGCAAAAGAGATGGTTGTAACAGTTATCTAATGGCAAGACAATTTATAGTTTCCCTAGTTGTAAACATTGGTAATATTTCTAAAGACAACCAAATTTGATGCAAAAATAAACATTCAGCACAATTCTTATTGTCACACCCTGCAAACGTCTAGCCAGCGTTCTGTCATGCTGTGACAAAGAGGATCTTTTGTGTGTTTGAAATGATATAAAAGCCAAGGGATTTCGAATAGTCAGAAGCAGAAAAGAGGACAGATGGAAGCCTGAGAGCTCTTCTCAGGTCTTTCTTGCACATAAGAGCCCAAATCATGCTTATATCCAGAACTATTATCCCTTTCTCCATAATATATTAATTGACTATTTAGCTTTTGGATTTAGTGTTTAATTAACCTGTAACTATTTATCTTTTCATATTATTCTGTACTAATAATTAATATACTAATTGCTATCCGTTAAAGTTACAAGTGTATATTGCTTATGCATTTATTTGAATAATTTCAGGGTCTTGTGTTTATCTACTAACAAGTTTGTAGCAGAGTTCTTTTCTTGTCATTTGACATTGTTTAATTTCATCCTTGCATATCTCATTACTCTCAGCCACGCTCAGCATTTGCATTTGAAGCTTAATGGATTAATCTTAATTAATTAACTATACTGATGTTCCTTAATATGTGTAATGTTCCCAATTGTCACATGTGATCTCCCTGCAGTAATTTAAATGATACCGTTTGAATACTGGGATGTTTCAGGTTGATGCGTTAATGGATTAATTAAAAAATTTCCATTGCTTAATGTATTGATTTAGATTCACACATGTGTTGCTTTCTGCGATAAACTGGTTTCAAGAATATCCTTGGAGTTTTGATGTATTTGACTAATATCAAATTATGAGTATATATCTATGTATTGTTTACACTAACTATTTAATAAAGTTTTACCCTTTACTTTTAATAATCAATCTCGTGTCCTGTTATTTAAATTATAAATTCGTTTCGGATTGATTAGGCAATACACACATACAACTAAAACACAATTAAGGGACAACCCCCTTTGTGAATACAGCACAGTTAAGATCAACAGATCCCATAACAAGACAATGGGAGAGCACATTCAAACAATGAATAGTTTACACAACCAACCTATAAATTAAACTGCCTGCTAGGGGAATCCCCCGCCTCCCCTCCGATCTAGTAGATTATGGGACCTTAATTGAATTCTGGTTAAAAATATTTCCCAAGACAAAAAGGGGAGGGGGGTTGAGGAACACATGTAAAACAAAGGGATATATTCATACAGCAAATTTACACTATACAGACAGAGTAGCTAATACAGAGGAAATGTACACAGTAGAACGTGACACTATAATAAATACATAAGGAACTAATACACAGACATCGAAGAATACGGCATTAATGTGCCAAAGGCAGTTACTTCAGAAGTAACCAGCCATTATACCTACACCCCTGGAGAAATTTTCCAACACCCCCAATCAAAAGAGATCCATGGAGAAATATTAAACGCTGCAGCCTGGGTCTGTCACACCTAAATTAAAAAATCTACAAAGTGTTGAACGCACACTCTGAACCCTTCACATTGCCAGTAAATAATTTACATCTAATTCCCAGATGTTATTTCGCACAATCCATTAACACCTGTGTCATCAGTTGGTAACCTACCAGTGCCTGGAAAGGTGTTACACAAGTGTCGCTTTAGAGCACCCTCAATTTTTTTTCATCCGGTCCTCCCTCTGTGAGGGCAGGATTAGCTCTGCAACTTTACCCTTGTATCGTGGATCAAGAAGGCTTGCCAACCAGTAATGATCCCTCTCCTTGATAGCACAAATCCTGGGGTCCTTTAGCAGGCTTTGCATAATACGGGAGCCCATGCAGCGTAGGTTGGAGGTAGCATTAGCTTCTGAGTCTTCCTGCTCAATGAGGAGGATGACCCCATCATGCACTTCCTCCTCCCAGCCACGTACTAGTCCTTGGGTTTCTGGGCACACATACCCTCCCTTGAGGAATCCGCACCTTTAATGCCCCCACTACTTAAATATTCCTCATCCTCCTCCTATCTGATCTGAGGACCCGCAGGAATGCTGTCTGCGGAACACTGGGGCCTTGAGAGCTAAAGAAGGCCTCCTCTTCCTCCTGCTGCTTTAGTGCCACATCTATAATTTCCCACAGAGTGAGTGCACTCCAGCAGGAACACTAAAGGAATTGTGTCACTGATACATGCACTGTCCCTGCTCACCTTCCTAATTGCCTCCTCAAATGGTGACAGTAAAGTGCATGCATCCTTGATCATCAGCCACTGCAGGGGGAAACCAAGTTGACCTGAACCTGTCCTTGTACCATACTCACACAGGTACTCGTTGATGGCCCTCTGCTGCATGTGCAGATGCTGCACCATTGCTAATATCGAGTTACACCTGGTGGCCAATTTCACAGACCAGGCGGTTTGTGGGAAGGTGGAATTCTCTTTGAATTTCTGCCAGGCGAACCCTTGCTGGGAAGGACCGTCTGAAGTGGCTGCAGACTTTTCTGGCCTGGCTGAGAAGCTCTGCCATCCCTGGGTACCTGGTTAGGAAACTCTGTACCACCAGATTTAGGACATGTGCTAGGCATGGTACATTCATCAACTTACCCTGGCATAGGGCTGAGAGAAGGTTGCTGCCATCATTACAGACGACCATTCCCAGATCAAGCTGGCGTGGTGTTAACCATCTCTGCACCTGCCCCTGCAGAGCTGACAGAATTTCTGGCCTGGTGTGGCTCCTGTCCCCTAAACAAACCAGCTCAAGCACACTATGGCATCTTTTTGCTTGAGCCATTGCCTAGCCCCTGTCACACGTCAGTTTAACTGCCACTTCGCCAGAGACACAGAAGGAGGAGGAGGAGGAAGAAGAGGGAGAGGTGGTGGTGGAGAAGACAGACCTCATACAAGCAGCTTTCTGGAAGTGTAGTGGATGAACAAGCTCCAGCACAGAGCCCCATCTTGGATCCCTCCCAGCTGCAATCAGAGTTATCCAGTGTGCCGTGAAAGAAATGTAATGGCCCTGTTCATGCTTGCTGGACCACATGTCTAGAGTAATGTGCACCTTGCTGCTGACTGCCTTTCCTAATGACTCGATAACATTGTCTTCCACGTGCTGTTATAGTGCTGGAATGGCCTTCCGTGAAAACAAATGGCGTTTTGAAACCTGCCACTGTGGTACAGCACATTCGGCAAATTCACATTAGAAAGCCGAGTCCACCAGCTGGAAAGCCAGCAGCTGTAATGCAAGTAATTTTGCTAAGCTGGCAATTAGACGCTGTGCTTGGGGATGGTTGGGACTATATTTTTTCTTACGCTGCAGCAGCTGGGACAACGTAATCTGACTGCATAACTCTTCAGCTGTTGGGATGCTGTCACATTCTGAGGAAGGACCTGGTACATCCATTACTGTAGCATCATCCCTGTCGGTGGAGGTTGGAGTCAATGACATAGCAGGACATATAGTGGAAGTAGAGACAGGTGAGGAGGACCTACGCAAAGTGTTGCACCAACTGAATGCGTGCCAGGTGGTCATATGTCGCCTCAAGCATGTGGTACCCAAGTGTCCAGTGTCTTTCCCACGCTTAATCCTCATCTGACATACATTACAAATAGCAACAGTGCACATTTCTTAAAGAACTCCCAGACAGCTGAGTTCCTGGATGTGTGCTTTGAGACAACAGCGCTCTGCACCCGAGCAGCTCTGAAATCTCAATGCCTTGGACTGGCTACAGTTGGTCACAGAGGTCGTTGTACCTCGTGTTTGTTGTGCCTCCTCCACCTCCTCCTCACTTGACTCCTCTGTTCAATCAGGCACCCAGGTGGAGTCAGTGACCTCATCTTCATTGTCATCACCCACTATCTCCTCGTCACTGGAACCAACTTGGCAGTATGCTGCAGCTGCTGGGGCAACATGAGTGCCAGTTATTTGGGTGTCACTGGCACCCCCTTCATCTAGGTTGATGAAACTCCCTCAACCTCAGAGATTGAATCAGAGCACTGTAGTTGCTGCGCATCCTCAAGCAGCATGTCACTGTCATTGTAGTCAAACAACTCAGCTGACTCCTCCGTGTGTGATAGTGAGGCTACAGCAGGAGTAGCTGTTGACATGGAGACTGCATTAGATGCTTTGACAGCTGAGGTGGACTGTAAACCATTACAAGCCTGGCTGGCAGAGGACTCGGAGGATGAGGATGGCCTGGTTAGCCAATCCCCAAAATCCTCTGTATGTTGCTGCTGCTTAAGACAGCCAGCACCATTTAGAATTGACAAGCGTGCCCCCCCTGCAGAGGATGAACCACGCCCACCACGACCAGAGGCACAGCCTCCCGACACAGAAGCTGCTTGCCTTCATATCTGTGTCTGGGAGCATCTGCCTGTCCTTTTTGGTCTTTCTGACATGGTGAGTGATATATAGATTAAAGGTATACAGATCTCTGATTCAACTCTGGTATAAAGATTAAATATCTCCAGAACTCTGGTATAACTCAGTGAGACACCCTGATAGCTGGCAGCCAGTGACAACACACACATTACAATTCCCAGAAACCTCCTATAAATCAGTGAGACCCCCTGATGGGTGGCAGTGAGAACACACAGATTACAACAATTCCCAGATATCTTCTAGAAGTGAGACCCCCACAATTACTGCTGGCAGTGAGAACACAAAGATTACAACAATTCCCAGAGATTTTGTAGAAATGAGACCCCCAAAATAGTTGCTGGCAGTGAGAACACACACCATACAATTATTCCCAGATATTTTGGAGAACTGAGACCCCCCCCCCCAATAGCTAGTGGCAGACTGGCAGTGAGAACACACACTAACACAACAATCTCCTCTCAAAAAACACGTGCTGGGGCTGCAAGGGACACCTTATATAGTGTGCTGCGGGACTTAGCTCTGTGAGCCCATGATTGGGCAAAAATTGCCCACTCAGGACTCTGAGCCGTGATTGGCATAGTCTTGCACCTAAACTGTGGTCAGGTGCAGACCATAGCCAATTACAAGCTTCAGGCCAGTGGAAAAAGTGCATTGTGGGCCAACACGCTGAAATGTTCAAAGTTCCCAATCATACAAACGTCCGATGTTCGAATCAAACATATCAAACCAAACAGCTCATCCCTATTCGATATGACAAGTTTATTATACAAACAAGCACTGTTCTGATACTTCTTAAAAAGGTAACACCCGCTCTATATTTAATTAGTTAGCCAATAATGCGTATATTATCCCACAATGTAACTCCTAACCACTAATAAAATGTGGGGAAAATCAATCCTAAACCACTGTGAATATGTGAAAGTAGGGAAAATGTACTTATATTGAGTAAACCGTATTTATCCTGTCTCCGAACCTCGCAGCAATGGATAATATATGGAGAGGAAAAAAACGCAATATAGTACAATTCAGTTTAGATATCGTGAGTTTTAGATAATATAAATTATCACTCACGTGGCCCAGAGCCTATATAAAATATTGGCTCGATGTATGTGCGATGTGCTAAGTAAAAGGATTGCACCAACCTCCTCACACGGGAAGCTGGAACAACCGTTCCTAGTCGTCTGCTTTGCTATCCGTCAGGAAGGTTCTTCTGCCTGAAATCCTGTAGTTTCCCTGGAGGATCCTCTGGCTCTCCCCTCCTCTCTGATGTATAGCGTGGGGGATTAAAATCAAGCAGGGCAAAAAATAATAAATAAAAGTTTCCTTTGCAGAAATAACGAGTTAATTGCCTGCTACGTCAGGAAAACAGATTAAAAATACACAACAATACGTATTTTGATAACAATCGATTGTAAATGTGAATAACAATATATATTACACCCAATAATCTGTCCATCAAAGAACATAAAGTGAAACACACATTTGCTTGTCCTTAGCCATATCTCACACAGACGTATCTATACCCGCATACATCACACATATCACTAAAACATATAAACAGCAGACTACACAGATATAATTCCCACAGAGTAATCTATTTCATCACAACAGATAAAACTGCAAAGAAATCTGAAAGGTTTCAGCCTCCAAAGGCCTTAATCAGACATATCAAATACATACACGATTCAAACGTATAAATACCTTTCACTTCGCTCAAATAGCACTTGAAGGTGAAGTTCATTAAAAGGAAAAATTAACCCATTCCTCCATCCGCCTTGTATGCTTACTTGTATAATATAAAGATGACAGCTCTATAGATCTCGCTCATCGGGTCCTTCTAGTAAGAAAAATAAAAACATTTTAGTATTAAATTCAATAAAACATACATTTTATTCACTAATGAAGCCCTTAGGCCACAATGTATCAATTTAATGTATCCATAATTTATCTTCAATAGTTTTACACAATCGCCACCACGTCTATGTGGCAATACCCAATCCACAACCTGGAAACGTAGTTGAGAAACAGCATGATTTTCTTTAGGAAAATGCTCATTGACCAGCAAATCAATTAACCCAGTTCTGATTGTAGATTTATGCTGGATAATCCTAACCTTCCTTGTGATCTCTCCTACATACAGGAAGACACAAGGGCTTTTTAGATCACGTGAGAAGTCTCACAAGTGAAGAATTTAACTATGGGACCGCTATCCAGGTGAAAAACCACCCCCCCCATATCACCACATTGCAACAGCTACATTGAAGGCAACGAAATGTAACACAGGTTTTTTTTAGCCAGAAACCTCTGACAATTTTCTGATGATGAACCCACATCCACCTTGACTACCATGTCTCTAGCGTTACTATTCCTGTATGAAAAGTGGTGGAGATTCTCTTCTGCTTCAAGAAAACCCTTTGTCAAAAAGATTCCAATGTTTACATAAAATGTGACTAATCTTACTACTTCCTTGATCCTATTGACGTACAAGCAGAACCCAGGAGCTTCTTCCACTGCTAATACGTTCAAATAAGTTCATTGCGGTCTAAAGACTGTGCCCTTCGTGATTCGGCATCTGACACAGATTCAGGGTAGCCTCTATCCGTTAACTTTTGTTAGATTTCATTTATTCTCCTTCCCTATATCTCTGACACGTTTCTAAACACCCTGTTAAATTGACTCCTGGGTAATCAATTCACCGTATTCCTCGGGTGAAAACTAAAGTACAAAAGCAGACTGTTCCGATCGGTTGATTTAACATAAAGATCACTAGTTATTTTCTGTCTTTTGATGCCAAGAAGAAGATCTCAAAACTAAATCAGCCGGTTACAGTGTGTCATTGTCAACTGAATAGATGGATGGATCTCATTAAATCTCTAGTTCTTCTTGAGGTCCCCTCCACGCTCCAAAAACATCATCGATGGAAGACCACTGTGTGTGGATACCAAATTTTGGAAGAAATCGTGAGACTACAAGTGGTGCGTTTCAAAGGAATCTATAAATAGGTTGACAAATGCAGGGCCATATTTAATCCCATAGTCGTGCCTCTCACTTGTTGATAAATGTCATCACCAAACATAAAAATAACTCTTATGTGGAACCAATGAGATCAGTGACATTAATAATTCAACCTTCTCCAACCCATTACTCTCTAGGGTGTCTCTTGTGGCCTTCGTGCTTTCCTGGTTGGGGATTGAGGTGTACAGGCTAACTATATCCCATGTGAATAGTATACATGGTTACTCCACATTAAGATTTCTGATATCGTTTAAAACATTGACTGTATCCGATATAAAATATTTTGTCTTTTTCACAAACAGGTTCAAAATCCCATCCAAAAATGTGAAAATGACAAAATCTTTTATATCGGATACAGCCAAACGGTTTCAAAATCCCATCCAAAAATGTGAAAATTGCATTCGAGATAGACACCATGCTGCCCACCATAAGTCTGCCCAGAGGATTATATAGGTCTTTGTGCAGTTTGGGAAGTACGTAAAATACCAGCAGCACTAGCCTATCCTTAATTAAATATTTTTGTACATCATCACCAATGATGCCTTTCCCCCACAGCATCCACCAAGAATTTCCCAATTTCTATTTCCAAGTTCAGTATCGCATTCGTCCCACATACCGTATACGTTTCTGCATCCAAAAATTGCCACCGTATTTCTGTAATATATTTATCCTTCTCCGTTACCACCAGTGAACCCCCCCCCCTTGTCCACAGATTTTAGAATGATGTTCTGTCTATTCTCAAGGGACTGTAAAGCTTCCTGTTCTACTTGGCACAAGTTTGATTCACCCCGGTCACAAAACTCAGACAGCATTTGATCAATGTCCCTACGTACAAATTCAATAAAGGAATCGATAACAGCATTTGATGCTGGTAAAAAACAAACGACTCTTGTTATATAAACCCATTGGATTAGCTGTGTAACCATCAGTGACCGTTTGACTCCCAGTGTCCAAGAGACCATCCCTATAATCGCACAGAACAAATGCTCTAAATCAACCCTAAGGTTGGAGGAGTCTGTGTGTAGTGGGGCAAAAACATAGACCTTTAGAAAGTACCTGCATTTCAGTAGCTGACAGTTCCACACTTGAAATATTCAAGACGTTCATATCCGCCTCGTGGGATTCTACATCCCAGGGTGATACTGTTTTTTCTGTCTCCCCTGGTGCTGCCGTTCTTCTTGTGGTACTTTCCAAGGTCGTCCTCTTCTTTCTTCTCCTGGTCCTCCTCCACCTGTCTCGGTGTGGTCCTAGGCTAAAAAAAGACAAGATAAATGGTGTCTGGGTAAATAATTCATCGCTGGATGTTTCGATATCCGTGCTATCTGACGTATTGCCCGTATGAGCTAGACTTTTCCATTTTGCTTATCGTTAAGGTCTCAATTTCAGCCTTTTGTTATTTTCAAGTATTTGTTTCGTCTCCTCCGTCTGTTGATTCGATTGTGTATTATATTGATCCACAGTCTCAAGGGTTAACATTCCTCTCAACTGTGTTTCAAGTTCTACTATAACAATTTACCGTTCCTTTAGTTCCTTCGGCAGTTGCTCCACGGTTAATGGCATAATGTCAAAAGAACATTTGTTCAAAATGTGTTCAAATTTCTCACAATACTCTACAGTTTGTCTCGATCGGATTCTTAAACCTCTAGGCATTCTCTGCACTGTAGAATATGTCATGGGTTTTTGGTTGGAGACACATTCATTTCAGCATGGTACCTTCATATGTCAATAGACAGGTTGCGGTGTCACTGGTCTCTAGGAAAACTTGATATCAATAGTTACAAGAAATGAGATGCAACCCTTATCAGCAATACATAGGACCGCATAAATCTCACATTCTTTTAGAACGTCAATCGATTAATCAGACAAGTCACAACTTAACCAATTATTCCAGAACGGACATCATTTACATTCGTTTTGATACGTAAACCAGATGTAAAAATCTCTTAGATATTCAATCGATTGAATGATATCAAACACAGATCATTTCCAACCACTGATGCGACAAAAGCATTTTTATAACAACGTCGTATATATTTATTTAAACACATAACAAGTATTTCAATATATGTTTGCATTGTAGGAATGGGTCAGAGCTCACACATTTTAGACATAGCCGAGTTTCTCTATCCACATCCTGATATAGATTCCACTTAGGACAGTACAGTTCATTATCCTCAGCCAACTCGCCACACATTTAACAAGGACAACACACAATGTGTGATATTATTACAATAAGAGAATCTCAGAATACAATTAATTACGCTACAGCAGCGATCATGATACCTAATTCCTAATCTATCGTAATCAATGATTTATTGAATGCGAGTTTGGTTATACACAGAGAAAATCAATCAATCCTCCTCATACTACTAACCTCCGATGGACTCCGCAGCAGAATAGCGATCTTAAACAGCGCAATAGGTATAGGATTATAATCCTGTCAGATGTATAATGCGTTGCTGTTTGATATCTATGGAGATCTGTCGCTCTTTGAGCATGGATAGTGGGATATGTAGTGTGTCTCTGAGCATCTGGGAATACCAGAGTGCATTAACGCTTCGAGTGATTATACAGTGAGAGTATTGGTCAATCAAGACTTGAGGGGGCATGAGTGAGCGTGAGGGTCTCCTTTGTTACAGAGTAGTGTCCTCACATGTGTGTCAGCCCCCTTGTTAGACCCAGTGTGTGATCCAGTGTGAAAGACCCTGACCTCTCTCGCTTGCGCGATATATCTTCTCGTTCCGCACCCGCTCTCTCGTCACTGACCAATCACAGAATTTGTTATTAAATTAAAATAAGCATTATATTTCAACTTTAAAGATCATTTCTCATCGCTTGAGGGCAGTATAATATAACAAGAAATTCTGTAGATACAAAACACCTTATTTATACTCATTAAAACGGTTCTTCTTGTCCCGATCTCTTGTTAAGTTCTACAAGGCCATATTCACATAAATCGTCTTAATTGTCTCGTACCATCCAGATGAACTAAGCAATCTCTTCCTACTTCAATAAGGGATATCTCTTCCTACATTGCAAAGCTTAGACACAGCGGCTTAGCGTCGGCTGTCAGCACCCGGGGCAAGGCAAGAATCGCGCCCCCCCAACCTGTGGATATGGTAACACACCCCAATTCCCTTCTACCAGTAGAGTATTGACCCCCTTACACCACAATATTATATATTAACGAAATACTGATATAATAAAAAAATTAACACACATGCCCCCCCCCCACTATGCCACTGCTACCAGTCAACCTGTCCCAGTCATGCCACTGTACAGAGCACTGGTGAGACCTCACTTGGAGTACTGTGTGCAGTACTGGAAACCGTATCTCCAGAAGGATATAGACATCTTAGAGAGAGTTCAGAGAAGGGCTACTAAAATGGTGTACGGCTTGAAGGAGAAAAGTTACCAGGAAAGGCTTAATGATCTTAACATGTACAGCTTGGAAAAAAGACGAGACAGAGGAGATATGATAGAAACATTTAAATACGTAAAGGGAATCCACAAGGTAGAGGAAGGTAGTATATTTAAACGGAAACAAAATAGCAAAACAAGAGGACATAGTCTTAGATTAGAGGGGCAAAGGTTTAAAAGTAACATCAGGAAGCATTATTTTACTGAGAGGGTGGTGGATACATGGAACAGTCTTCCAGTAGAAGTGGTAGAGGCCAAAACAGTAATTGAATTTAAGCAACCATGGGATAGGCATAAGGCTATCCTAAACAAAAGATAAATCCAGGTAAAGTATCCATGTAATTGGGCAGACTAGATGGGCCGAAAGGTTCTTATCTGCCGACATTTTTCTATATTTCTATGTTTCTACCCTAGTCTAGTTCCACTCTCACACTTTACCCAGTCACTCTCTCCCAGTAACCCCCAGTCCCCATCTCCCATTACCCCAAAGTCACTATCTCCCAGTACCCCAATCACGCTCTCCTTCTCTCTCTCAGTACCCCCACTTTCTACCAGTACCTCCAGTCAATCTCTCTCTCTCTATCCAAGTACCCACAGTACCCCCTCACTGTATGTTGGTTACACTGCTCTGGTGTCACAAAGTGTCGCCTACTTGTGTGGCGTTGCTGGTGGCCTGGGGGGGCTGTCCAGAGGGCTTAGTGGAGACTGGATTTTTAATTTGCTGCAGGGCAGGCGCCTCCCTCCTTCCTGTTCAGTGGCTGCAGGGCTGCCAGCGGGGGGGGGGGCTGGAGCAGGGCTTCAAGAGGGGCTGACAAGTGTGATACAGAATGTTCCGTCGAATAATGCTGCATTGCTTCATGTGACACAGGAGTTAGGACAGGACCAAAATTTTCTGTCCCGGTTCTCCCTTCTGGATTCTGAGTGCTAAGTCACCTCCAGCGCTGCAAAACTGGCGACTGCCCATGCAAGGGCGTCTCACGGACACCAGTGTCCATGAGCAGACACCTTGCTGATCCCTGCAGGAAAATATTTGTGGTTCACATTACTTTTGAAATTTTGCACCCCCTAAGAAAATTGCGCCCGGGGCAACCACCCCCAAGGCCCCCCCACGCGACACCACTGCTTAGACATGTGGCAAGATACTACATACGGCCTTGGCTTTCACCAGATAAAACATTCAGAGAAAACACTTGTTCAAGAAGATTTTGAGTAGAGACCGAGTATCTACTAAACAGTTTTTACTGTTCTAATCTAACATCTTTTCCTCTCTATATATATATATATATATTGATTATATAAGGCAATTTGGGTATACACTGGTGCAAATAGAATTGAATAAATACTGTAAAGAATTTGGTGATGCGTCTCCTATCTGTTCAGAAGACACAATGGATGCCGACGTCATTTTGTCTCCGTAGATAGCCTGCCATATACTCCATTAATGTGATACAATGTAATCGGCTGATTACCAGCTTCCCTCTGCTTTTCTCCAGTTGATTTTTCACTGAGGAATCCTCCAGCACCGTAAGAAGGTTTCCAGCAAGGTTTACTGTAGAAACTCTTCTCTCGACGTCCTCGCGACAGAAGGAGAAGACACCTCTTGCTGCATTCTGACCAACATTTCTCTCTTGAAATTTTCCACGTGTCTGTGGCTTCATCGTGGTGACTGGCAGAGCAGTAAATGCCAAACCTAAACGCCACAGAAACGCACATGTCGGTAGATGCCGTGTGGGATACCTGTATAAATTGTGAAATGACCGTAAACCGGTAAAGAGAACCAAACAGATAGAAATCGGTTAGGTGGCCGGTCGTCAATATTAATGAATTCCCTTAAAAGCCTTTGTCCCTGAGATCGGAGAAACTACAAACTTTGGATTTTGATTTTAAGGAGACCTCTGCCAGACAGGTGCCAAGAACACCGAATTAAACATCAGAGTAATTAATAAAAATGCCCACCAGCCACATGAATAGCAAATATTGACAAACTATACCCTTTTAGGCTAGACCTTAAATAGGGAACTTTGGGACATAAAAGGGATGAATTTTAAATAGAGAAGAAAGCCAAACGCCACAAGAAGCCACCAGGGAGCCATCGTAAAGATCTATCAAAAGATTCCATTAACCGCAACACCCGCCCACCAATCTTCTTAGGCCAGACTCCACCTTAGCTGCCAAATTGGTGGAAAAAGATCAACTATTAATTTTAAATTGATCTATAATTTCTAAATGTCCCATTACTGCTCTATGTATAAATTATTTGGCTGTTAAAACGTTACAGTAGAATAGTTATCGACCCTTCCATTCCATCTGCAGAGGAATTCTAGGGAAGAAGCCGGTCGGTAAAGCCTCGGTGCTTCCCCACAATTTAACATACTTACTTATATTCCAAAAAGGCCATATTTGGACATTTTTACACATAATACCTGTAGTCAAATAAGATTTAAATAACAAGTAGCTTTCATATATCGAGTTAGCAGCCCCCATTAGGGTGATCTAACGTAACTTAATTCTACCGATTCCAGCTGCTACTATGGAGTGTGGTTTCATGTACGATACATATAACATTATACTAAAATGTCAATGGGTTTTCATCCTAGTTTTAGTCATCGTAACTTTTTTTTAGTTAGTTTTAGTCACAAAAATAGTTAAGTCAAAAACCTCTTTGACTAAAATTATTAGTCTACGAAATTATCACTGTTCACTTTTGTTACAAAGTGACTGATGGAGAGCGTGTTATTTGTATTCCCGGATAAAGCTTTGTCCAACTAATCAGCCCTGACCACCATATTGGGGTTGTGACCCAGATAATACCTCATTACCCAAATGTTTTATGTATCCAGGTCAATAGTTCTTTTATGACAGCCGAACGTAACTCTATGTTTAATAATAATTGATTTGTTTGTGTGAATGTGCCATGTGACCTGCAAACCTAACTGCTCGTCAGTCATATCATCTATGTTTCAGTACAGCTAATAATTGTTGCCTGGATTTGCTCATAAATCATACATTACTTGATTATTTGACAACATACGATTATACTAGACTTCACAATGGGAATAAATCATTATTTGATTTGCGTTACTGTTATTTAGTCACGTATTATCTTAATTCATTTTATTGTCTATAAAAATATCTACATCGACCCTAAACACCTCAGGGTAGCGCGTTACATATTTGTAAAGATTTATATTCATTTCTTGCTTATTTACCCTTAAAATAAGTATTAATAACCTAAATATACCATTGGTATTGTAGGGGCTGTTATAAGAATTTATACAGATAGAAAGATTACAGATCTTGACAAAAAATCCAGAGGAGTGTCTGTGACGACCACCCGCTATCTACCCAGTCGTCACATGCGAAGGGAGGGTTTACAAGGGCTTAACAGCTCAAAGCCTCTGGACCTACTAACTCTACCAGCTCTCAGGGTCACAAGTTATGTCAACCCAACCCCCCCTTAAACTGTACACACCCATTTCCTACTATACACACTCACTGAAAAAGTAAAATGGCACTTTTGTAACCACCGTAACTGTATATCACACCTATCCAAGAGCTTAACCGTATACAGCTAAAATATCTCCCAAATGGTAAAATTCTACAATAACGCGGATTGAATCTTACCGGAGAACACAAATCATCTACATCCAAAGACAGTACTGGGTTGCAAAGTTTTAATGGCAAACAACAAAAAAAAAACTTTACACAGTGCCAATATCACATAAACGAGGCATACAAAATATAATAAAACGTGCAAATACGGTTCTCAGAATAAAACACAGAAAGCTAACTTACATAGATAGTGCTAGGAAGCAGACTCCCATGGGTATTTCAGCGTGTGCGTCCCTTGTTCTTACATGTTGCTTCAATGAAAATCCTTAGGAAATAACACCCAGGTTCTGGTGAGCAACCTGTAAAAAGAAGCCCTTCTCGCACCACGCACCAACCACCACCCTCCACTGCGCCAACTCCAAAATTCTGCATTTAAATCTGGCACAGTGCAAGAACCATGCCTGTGCGTGACAGTGTCACCAGCTACACCTGCAACAAAAACCTTCATAGAATTTAGACATGGATTAGAACCATTGGCAGATCCAGGGAGGGGACACAAGAGGCATTTGTCATCCCTGCCCCCCCAAACTGCAAACCCATTGTAGGAGAGTCAAGGACTCATTTTGTAAGGATATAGAGTCACCCAGCACGCAGACAAAACCCAGCAAGGCAAGGAAAACCCTAATCTGAGAAGCTGATCCTTCATAATGGCCAGGTACTAATCTAAAATACACAGAAGTACAGATCAGGGACAGGAGAGATATCGTAGTAATAACAAGCCAGAGGTCAGTACACGAGATAAACATATGCCAAGGGATAAACACAATAATCACCGTCAAATATACAAACCAGAAGTCAAACCAGAAAACCAAATGCAGGAACTAGAAGACACACGCGCTGAGGACTAGAATAAACCACGTCAGGGCTCAGAGCACAGTCAGTGACTGATATTTAAAGGCCTAGATCCCTGATCAATTGCAGCATTCAAAGTGGCCTGATTCGTAGACTGGCGCCCTCTCTGTTGGGGAGACTGCACTGCAGGGGCACCAGCAGGCATTACACCTTTAGACTTTAGACTGTATCATTGCTTCTGTACACGGTGCACGATCGACTGAGATGTCATTGGAAAAAACAGAATCTGGCCCTTCCATTGATACCAAACGGGACCGTGTACAATGTACCAAGGAAGAAAACTAAACATTTTACAAGAGGATCTCTTTTATTTGCTTAGAAAATGCAGCCACAGATTCTCCATTTCTGAGGTTTTGTTTTAAAAAAAGGGACCCTGTCAAATATACAACCGAAACGATCAGATTCTTGAACGTGGAGTCGCTGCGAACTGAAAAACTATTAGAAAACAATAGTAAAGTGCCCCCCCCCAAAAGCTAGGAATACACATAAAGACCTTTTCCTGCTTCAAATCATTGCATCGTTAGACATTTTCCTGTTAGTCTCCTCCTCACACACGCAAACTGGGCAACACTACGAAATTCACGCTTTTTACGTATGATGTGAGTTCGATAGTGTCTGAGCAGAACGATGGATCGGAGCTGCAACGCGTGGGAGGGGAAACCCGCAGGCAGGTGAGACGTGACACACGCGCCGGTGCAAAGTGAATGTAGCGTTACATTGGATGTTTGTGCAATATTCACATTTTTGATAAATTTTATTGAATATGAGTGAATTTATGTCAAACGGCGCCAACGTTCCACTTCATTATTTCCATACTTTATTTACAAACAAAGGTTTGCGGCGCTTTACCTACGTTTAAAGGACAGGTTCAATATATATATGAAAGGCAGGACTTAAAACAAGCTGGCGCTGAGGGGACAGAGGACCTGATTCCCTTCCGAAACTTTAAATCCACAATTCAGAGCAGAGGAGGCCGCGTTATTGTCTCCCGTACACAGGAATTTATCAATTTATCACCCAAAAATCTCTAACAAAAATATTTTAATACCGCCGGCCTGCATTTAACAATCTGTCCATATCACTCAAATTATTTAAAACTAAAATTAAACTCGTTCCGCTTCTCGACAGCGATTTGAGCGGACGGGGTGACTGGCGGATAAACGGCTGCGTCGCTTAACATCTAATGCAGACGGATTGCGTTCCTGGGACTCGTTAGCGTTTCATCGATTAAACCGAAATAAATTGTGATACAAGAAAACTTTTTTGCCCCAAAGATCACAACTAATTTCCTTGCTCTGAGAAATTGTTCCTATACCGAGGCGCATGCGCCCCTCCATCACCAAGTACATGTACTGTACGTGCCAGCCGAGCAAAGCCTGCGCCGACGTTAAGCGAAACATATAAGCGACAAAAGCTGCAAACGCTATAATCGTTAAACTGCGAAAACCTGTCAACGGCTGCAACATTTTACACAACTTCTCCGCATCAAATCGCTTTCTATACGTCCTGATTTAAAGCAACTTATGTACAACTTACGCTACTTTGTTGGAAACTTCAAAACAGGACAAACTTTATTTACAAATTGCTGAATTGACAAACAAATATACAAATAAAATGTCACATTATAAATCTCAATTTAAGACACCGATAAAATCAAACGATGGATTAAAATACCTCAAATAGTCCCCAGTCTCCCTCCGCAAATCAATCCTCAGCCCTACACGGTCATGCGAGACGACAAGTGCAGATCACGTGACCTGGCAACGCAATCCTCTGTGGAGTCCTATGGACTCCAGAAGACGATACAGGAGGGTAGCGCTGCGTTACGGGGCAGGCTGCTGAATCAGCACCTGCCCCGTAACATGGAGCTAAAGCAGGGATGCTACGGGGAAAGCGGCAGGCGCACATTATCCCCGTTTTACCTCAGGGCTGTCGGGTATATTAGAGACAAAGGATTTAAAATGGATGCTTGTAGCCATTTTGTTTTTAAAGATAGTTTCTTTTCTTCAAAATATTCTCTAGGTTTAGAAATGAACGAGATTTTTTTTACAGAGTTCATTCCTGGGTGAAGTCTTTTATATTTTTTTAACAAGTCCCAGACATGAAGGAACCTAGAATGAATGTGAGATAATGTTAAGACGTGTCATAAGTAAATTTATTGGTCTGTCTTAAGTTTTTAAAACAAAAGGGATTTTGTCTTTTGGGTATAGGAAAAAGAGTTAAAATTTCTGTAATATAAATTTATATTTACAAAATATATGTTTATAATCAAGGTATATTTTATTATATTTACAGTAGGAAATATACTCCAAAATATAGTATATAATTGGTAAATAATAAAATTTACTAAAGAATAGATTCTGTGAGTTTACCAGAAAAGAATTTAGCTGATAGGGCTCTAAGTAATTTTAAAAGGGAGGAGAGCTATAAATCAGATGACAGAGACAGTCTAGTTGAGAGAGAGAAGGTCTTTGTTAAGTCAGTCTGACCTTTTTGACCCGCGATAAGAATTAAAAAGAAATGGTGGAATTAGTTGGAATTAATAAAAGAAGTGCAATACTGCCCTCTAGAGGATAGTAAAAATAATGATTCATAATATTAAAAATATTGCGTGACGTCAAATTGGCTATAATAAGCGGCAAGGCTCTTTGTGAGGCAGTCGGAGATTTCAGCAGACAGACTCACATCGCAATGCATTCAGACATCCAGTACATATGACACTCTGAAGTCGGAGATTCCAGCAGATAGAGACTCACATCGCAATGCATTACACATGACCCTCTGAGAGTCCAAGATTCCAACACTCAGACTCACACCACGATGCAGGCAGGTCCCAAGACATGAGGCAATCAAGATTCTCACCAACTCTCTAACTCGCATGCATTGATTATCTGATATCGATAATTTTCACACATTCAAAAAATTATTACATCAGGAATTCCAAGGCAGACTTCTCAACATCCAAATTGGACAGGTAATGTATGAAAAAGGGGAATTAATGTAATTATATATATATGTGTGTAGATATTCTTGCAACATTAGACTGAGATTCTCAGATACCGTTAAATCCAAATTCTAAGTAATTTCTATTCTGCAGATAGAAATATGAAGAAGTGGATATAAGGATTTATTCCTAAAAGAATGTTGTAAGATTGATACCAATATATATATTGAATTTGGAAATTACTGTGATTAAAATTAATAAGCAAGGAATTATATAACTACAAAATAAAAAGCAAAAGATTAGAAGTTTAATTCTCGAGATTAGGGGAGGATTCACTAAAAAAGTTTTTATTACTTATCCTTAAATTAGCTCATCTTTTGTTGATCCATGTAGCATAGAGATATATATATATATATATCTATAAGAGCTGGCTGGTTAAACATTGTTTGCTGGGAAACGCATGTTGTAGTAAGCAGAAATGTTTATTAACCATTTGTGTATTAGTTACTAACTGATAAGGTAAATGATATTAATCATATATGCAGTTACTAACCGGAGATACATATATTGTGAAGCTAGTTTTTATATGCTGATGGATTGTGGTTTATAAATTGTTGTTTATGATATGAGATTTGAAATTCTTTTGTATACGTAATAAATATATATATGTTTTTATCCGATTATTGTATTTTTTAAAGCAAAACACAGACAATTAAAATAATTCAGGATAATTTCTAAGAGATATAAACGATTGATATTTGTGTCTCGTATAAGTTTCTTATGAAATAATAATCCCTGATATATTGGAGGCAACTGCCGAGGTAGGTCCAGTAAACCCAATATAGACATATTGGAGGCTTGGCTGATCAATCCAATATATATAAACGTGTTGTTTTCACGTGCAGAGATTATATCCGACAGGGCACAGAAGAGCTCGAAGCGTCTAAAACTGATTAAATATTCAATTAGATTCGTGGATCCTAAAGGGACGCTCTACTCACCCTGACCAGTTTACATTTATAAACTGACATTTATGATGTGAGGAGTGCCCCCTACTGCCCCAATCTGGTGACATCACATGGTGAAGTGGAGGAGTTTCCTCCACCCCACCCTGCGTCACCAGCAGCCAGGTTTTGAATTTCTCAGCTGTCGTCACCAGATCTGTCACTAGTGATGTCACACACAGAGAGTGGGTGACGTCACCCTGTGAGACCAATCTCCGTAGCGAGCGTTCACAGTGAGGTAGCGATGGATCAGATCTGTGGATGCGCGTGCAGCTCCATCCATCACTCTGCGCACGAGCTACAGAACTTGTGTATATAAAGTGTATAAGTCCCGTAACAATGCGCAATTTGGGATTCCTACACTACACCAATAACGTATGGGCGTAAATTACATTAGAAATCTTCAGGGACTTCTGGGTTCGGGAGCCCCTGTGCCAAAAAGGAGGAGCAGCGCGAGAAGAGGGACAAAAGGTGACTAAAATCACCAAAAAATAAGGGGAAAAAAAATTATTGGACACAGGCTGTCAGCGGGATCCACCCAATTAGTGAAGGACAAAAGAGTGATGCTCTGCTTTTAATAGACGTTGCTTTAAGCACCGCCTTTACGATAGCATTTTGTTATTTTAATTACTGTCTATTGTATCCGTTTTATTAACTTTGTAAAAAAAAAAAATTTGATATTGTCTTTACAATCTATGACCTGTGGCCATTTCTGTGTTACTTCATCAGGATGATAATACTTTGTGCATTGTCCTTTTTTTTTTTTCCTTACACGATTCTTTATCAGGCATCACATAAACACGACACCCCGGGGCCGGATCTCTCACCGTACCTGTAACAGATCTCTGTGCCCGGACAGGGTCACATCTGCCAAATGCTGCTTCCTCGCTGGACACCCAGTTTCTCCTCGTGACACTCACACCTTTCTCTTGTACCTTAACCACAGCTCAAGGCCCGGTGTATGTAGAGAGCCTGGCTAGTACCCCCAGGAATAAGCCGAAGCTGTAGACCTGGAGCCTTTCCTTGGCACAGTGGGCAGAAGATTCCTGGTCCTCCAAAACATGAGTCGTGACTTCAAGCTTGGTCAGAATAGAACTGACTGTTTATTCACAGAAAGGACAGATAGAGTCAAGGACCACAACATTTGCATAAAATCAAACAGACAACATCACAGATCAGATAGCTACACAGGACCTTCAAACAATGGAGAATGGGGGAAGGAGAAAGCAGCGTGAACAAAAGGAATTTCTTACTGAGAGAATTTACACAATAGCAGCTACTAATACAGAGATCTACACTATACAGGAAATAACACACAGACATCAGAAATCTTTAGTTAACTGGCATATCTATAAAACAGTGAAAAACAAAATATATTTAAAGGGTCCACCAGTTCCACAATAGTCTCTTTCACGGGCCATAGTCTCTGGGCGTAGGAGGCTAGCGCACATCCCCCTCCAAGTCACACAGTGACAGCGTGTTCTGTCACAGTATCGATCCTTTCTCTTTCCGCGGTGTCATAGGATTGGTTCTCATAGTCCTTTTTGAAGAGCGGATGTTTTGTAATCACCTTTTTGTTGACGTCCTCGAGGTCTCCAATTCTCGTCATCGTTAATACTCCCATCGCGTCGCTCTGCACAAAAACAAAATATATACGATACTTATGTACGACTTAGGCTAGGGTCAGACGAACGGAGCGCAAAGCAGCCGCACTTTATCACGGCCGTAGTAGCAGCAAATGACGGCCAATGACAGGCAATATACAAAGTATGGCCGCACAAAAGTTCGGCCGGGCAACGCAAGCGGCTAACAAACACATTTTTTTGAGAACGTCAAACCGCTAGTACTGACGTACAGAGTGTGCTGCATCGGCATAGCGGCGTGTGTGCGTGATTGGGAGACGTCAGACGCTGCTCATGTCCGGCCTACATAACGTTCAGACGCATAAAGGGTTTTATTGATGATCCGTACAAAATCACGCAGAAGAATGCACATCGTATGACCGCTATCGCGTATTCCGTGAAAAAATACGTCCATTCCTTCGAACGCACTTTTTCACAGACGACGCGAAAAATGCGGTCGTCTGACCCTAGCCTTAGTGCTGCGATGAATAACAGGCGCTGAAGGGAAAAGGTAGGATGGTATTAAAAAGTTTATTCCCCTGCTTGAGCTCAGGACAGAAACAGATATACGTACGTTTTTTTCTGAGTAGACATAAGCGAATGGCGACGATAAATCCAATGATAAGACTCATAAAAAGCTTAGCACCGATAAAACCGTAAACCAGAAACGGGACAGGGTCTCCTCGCTCTGAAACAAAGAGTTTAAATGTCATTTAATCGCATGAACATGAAACACCACGCAGCGCACGTTCCAGGGATTTAGTACCACGGCGGTACAGATGCCCCGACCAATGGTCGACTAATATCTCCATATCTTATGGTTTAAATTTCCCCCTTTTAGGATTAATCATTACATCATCATTAATATTAAATATAATAATAATTGAATAATACCATTAACATTTTTTAGGACAATATTTAATAATGATAATAAAGTTCGTTATTATCTTTAATAACGATATTATTTTTCATTATAATTAATCATGATAATAATATTATTAAATATCAAAATAATACTAATAATGTTATTGTTATTGTATTTTTTTGGATCGTTATTAGCATTAATAAACATTAATTATTAGTATGAAATTATCAATTTATTACCTTCACTTCTTACATCGTTACTTGTTGTCTACTTGTGATCATCATAACCTTTTTCATTCAAAGCTTTTTGGGCCAATTTCTGTGTTTTTGTACATGAAGAGCAGGCCTTGCTGTTCTATATAGCGCTGTGTTGTGCCTGGATTTCTAGTGTGTCTTAGTTGATTTTTCAGCTTTTGGTTGACTCGTGCTCTTCGTCTCATGTCCCACATCAGTTACAATGTCTCTCGTGAAGTTAATGTTCTAGGATTGGGCTTTTACTGAATTCCGCACCGATATAGAATCAGAATCCCCCACCGTGGAAGCTCGTGATGTGAATGAGCAAGGGGAGCGTACGGGGAGCGTACGGTGACCAGAAATTCACATCCCCCTTGTTGGAAGCTCACTGTCACACATTGAGCTAGGGGACAAGTAGGTGCTGCTGTAGGGCCCGAGCTGGTACTGCTGTCACATTAACCTTGACAACATCTTCTATTCCATTTCGGTGTCCCCCCTCGGCCACTCCCGGTTTCCCAGATTCCACCCCTGGTGTTACCATCTACTGCAGAGAAGCCAGGTAAACCTGTCCCTGCCAACCTCTGTGCCTTCCATCCCTGCCAGTTTCCAAGCCAATCCTCCCCTCGATCTCTCCTGTGTCTTCCTGTAAGTCTAGTTGTCTCCTGTGTGTGTTCTCTCCCAGCACCTGTGTCCACCAGCCCTGTTCCTTTTATGTCCACCTGTTTGTGTGCAGCCCGTCCCCCCGTAAGGGGACCGTATGGCGACCAGGAACACACACACACCGTGTATTATAAAATAAGATTCACACAAACTCCATATCCGGCCGTTACCTTCTCGGCAGTATTCCTGCGGGATCACGGTTCTGTTGACGGTCCAGAATGGATCCTGCGCGATACAAGTGAAGCTGACGTTTAGATCCATGGCTGTTACGTGAAGGATTCCATCGTACGTCATAATTTCACTTCCGCGTGACCCATGCCAGGAGATATTTACACCTGATTTATCTACCGCACAAAGCAGAATGATTCCGCCCCTCCCGCTTCTGGTCAGGTACGGCGTAATCTCAATATCGTCATCGGATAGGTTTCCTGGAAAAAGAGATATAATATGCTGAAGTGCGCATGGACAGATGGGATGTAAGTATGAGAATACACAGGCATTGTATAAACCAAAAGGTATATATCTACTGAATGTGCAATGTCACATAGAAACGTGTATTGAAAAGGCCTCCGGTTCCTCCAGTTGACGTCAGCCACCAGTTACTCCATAGAGAATCAGAATACAAAAAGCACAGGACTCAATAGGAATACACATAAAGTACATACAAATAATGTAACACTGTATGGTGCCAAACTAAATAACCCAATCCAATTACCACAAACTAACCAAAAGAATCGATAGTGTGCGTCATTCAGACTTGGGTGCAGGCCTGATTTGCGTCATTATTTCCATTGCCCTTTTGTGTGCAGAAGGTTTGTATCGGTTATTTATTGATAGGAGTGACGTCCAAGTTTACCTTGTCAAGAATGTACTTATCTGTTTCTATTTGAGTAGATGATTAATCTGTTGACTGTAATCTGTTATCCCAATTCCCATTGTCCTGCCTCATTAGAAATGTTCGTTTTAATTGTCTGTCCCTAATGTAATTGTGTTTCACCTTCTAAAAGGTAAATGTTTGTGCAATTGTCTCTCTCAGTGTAATTATGTCCCTTAGTGGTTTCTAGTGGAGTTTTGTATATGTAAATGACCCCTCTGTGACCGTGTAAATCCATGTGTGTGTCCCTGATTAAGAGGACTTCCATTCTAACCCTGAAAGACCTCATATCTACAGCCTCCTCTTATTTCTGGAGATGCTAGAAGGCTTTATGTGTCCTGGTCCTTAAGCTTCGTCTGAGGTCTGGAGGAAGGCACGGGAGTCTGCCTGGGTAGAGCATGGGGGGGGGTCCTGCAAGGAAGCGGCATTGGCAGATGTTACCCTTTTGGGGTACAGAGATCTGTCACAGATACTAACTATAACAGAAAAAACTTTGCATTTCTAACTGGATATTTATGGCTAATTGTATCTCGTTAAAGGGACACTACCACTAACGTCAACTGTAACTAGATCGCTTGTGCATTACAAATAAAACACATGATGAAACACATTGCGCCTTATTACATTCTTAATGCTAACATTAGAGCTCAGCTGTGTGAGCGTTAACATCAGGTTAAGTGGCCCTAGTGTATTCACACTATATTACAATCCGACCGTTAGCAATTCAGATCTTGTGCTTTTCAGCGCCAGGTTACTGTACCTTACGTTCCCTATGCTTAAGATGGGGAGTGCAAAGAGTTAAATAGTGTTAGGATTACAAAGTCCTAACTCTAATGACGTCTCACTGCATTTACAGAATAACTACTCACAGCTAGGACCTGGTGCTCAGTGATACGGCTTCTGTGGAATCAGTCTGCACCAGTTGAAACCCCCAACCCAAAAATCACATACTCACCTCTTGTCACGGAACCCCGTGCCCTGAGATTGTGGACTGTACTAAAACCTCGCTCCTCTGCTATTCCCATTTTCATGTAAGCTATTTGTCTCTTTATGTTTTAGTGTTAAAAGTGGTGGTTTGTGCATTTTCCCCATCAGCACATAATGCAAATGCCTTTAAGCCTGTTCCTCCTATTCACTAGGTCATCTGACACCAAGGGAAGCCTGGGTTTGAAACCCCAGCCAATCACCATCCAAGGAGCTAGACGGGCCAGCCCATCCCATTCAAGGACCGCGCGCACAGCATTCAATTTAATGGAAACATCTGCAGAAACTTTAAACCACGGTGCTCTTTTGGGGTTAGGGTCTCCCTCATGGCAGCTACCCTTGAGGTGATTTTCAGGAGGGAGCTCCATCGGGAACCCACGTTGCTGAGCCTTTCTTGGCCCCAGGAGCTAAGGCAGCAGCGACCATGCGGCATCACCTGATGGTAACTGCTACACACTGCCATCATTGCCCCTGCCTCCAGATTTGAGCCCTTTTTGGACTTTGACACCATAGGGGCCCGAGCTATCAAACGGTACCCCTGGATTGCCGCTGCTCCCCTGAAATCCCCCCCAAACAAGGACCCTTGCTCTGTATGACTGCAGTTACAGTTATTTGCAAGGCGCCACCAAGTTCCCTAGCGCTGCACAATGGGAGAGACATAATAATCAATATACATACAAATTAAACACATAGAACAGTAGGAGAGAGGACCCTGCTCAAGAGCTTACACTCTGAGAGTACCCAATGAATAGCAGGCTGAATGGTGGTGCCGGCATATCTGGGGGGGGGTTGGGATGTTAACTGATGTTATCTGATTCTGTACAAAATAAAAACAGGCCAGTTGAAGTGAGTCTGCTTTATTGGTAGAAACTAAGAACTGACATTGTTTCAGCACTGCTTGCTGAGGGGAGAATCCAGGAACTGGCGAAGGGGAACGAATCACGGTAGTCATGGGAAAATATTTGACCTGTGCTCTCCTTACACCTCTCAAGACCAGTGGCTCACACGATCTGTCACTTCTGGCCACCGGGAGCAAAGTGAGTGGGGGGGGGGGTTCCCCATCTCCCTCCGCAATCACTCCGCTTTCCAGCTGTATCTCACGCCAGACAAGATCCTGCAGATCACGTGACTGACAGTGGAAGCCTCGATGGAGTCATATAGACTCCATGGAGGTGGTTGTCGTGACGGCGCTCAGATTAGTGCCTGCCCTGTAATATGACGATAAAACATTAAGGAGAAACTTGCAGGCGCACATTATCCACATGAGCGTCCCCATTTCACCCTGAAAAATGTAATATGGCCCGGGGTGCTGGTTTTTCCCCTTTGTTTGCAGTAATTGCATGTAAAAAAGGAAGCTAGGTCATTTATTTCTGGGTTCCTGTTCCTGTATTCTTTTCCCATGATGCAGCATTTAGCAAAACCTTTGCTTTGTGGCTCTTGTTTATTTACTCGATAATATCTAACAGTTAATGAGTGGGAGCAAGTAATGTTTAGATAAGGTTGCAGGGGGGGGGGTCTATTGCATTCTCCAGGCTACCGGAGATAAGAGCTGGCAGCTGAATGAGATAAGACATGGGAGCTTAAAAACCTTCTAATCTACCACCCTGGTGATGTCCATTGACAATTGACAATTGTGACAGATTAGATCTGTATTTCTATCGTGCTATGTATATAAGTATCTACCTGTGTCTATGTGTCTATATACCTGTCTATACATATCTCCTCCATATAGAGGCATATTCATATCTGATCTGGCCATATCCGGCAAGTGTCCAGTTTCCCCAGCGCCTGGGGAAGACCTCCGTCTTGAGTAGGTGCTAGAAAGTAATTAAAATGGTTAGCTTCTTCCCGCTGGGAGGGATATAACACTTGGCTGCAAAATGGAAGTTCTTTTGATACAGGACCAGGGTGGAAATAACCCATTTGGTGAACTGACAGGTCGTGTATCCTCTATTCACACCTTGGAGTCTTGGCTGTAGACACCAAGGCACCAAAGTGTAAGTGGTCATTCCTTTCAAAAAAGGAAGCACATCCTTTGACCACTAGAGTGGTCTTTGGGAGATGATTGTTAAACCAGGGAATTAAAATTAATGAAGGAGTGCACTGGGAGTGCCCAGGAGAGGGGAATTATGGGAATTGTAGGCAAAGGCTCTACCAGCTAGGAGGCTGTACTTAGAAAAAAGGCAACTCTATATATACTCTGAATCAAGCATGAGCGTGGGGCTATTTCCTTGGAGGTCAATCGAGAATTTAGGAAATATTGCCAGCGCCGAAAAGAACCTCCCTATGGCTGATCGTCTAGCGTATATTGTAAGTAACTAGGATCTGCTGTTATCTCCATTTTATTTGTTTGCTGTTTGTGTGTAATGTGTTATTAATTGATTTATCATATCCATCTTTTTGTAACAAATGCACTGTGATAATTTTTTCTATATCATAATAAATATTCCTTATTAAGTTCTGCTTTTGACTGATATTCGACCCATGCTAACTGAAGAGACTGGATTATTGTTTTTTTTTGTTTTAAATTCGAATATCTACTAAATTGTGAGTTACGGTGGCTGGGGACGGTTGGATAAGCACGCAGGGATTGATGTCCGCGTAGTCATTATTTGGGTCTAGGATAGACAAATAGTGGATTGCTTATCCCTGTGTCTCTCGCTGTAGCGCACTTAGTGTTCGTGACAACTGGTGGCAGCACAACAAATAGAGTAAGAAAGTGGGTATAAGGATTGTGGGAAACGTAGTCGGTATTCCGGGACCAGAGTAGGCGGGTAGCTTGGCAACCCTGTGACCACTTAATTACGTTCTACGTGCGCGTCACAAATGAAGATGTTGTCGGGATAGTTAGGCACGTGCACGCGGGGGATTGTTGTCCACGTAGTCATTATTTAGATTATTAGGATAGACAGATAGTAAGTTGCTTAACCCTGCGCCTTTCGTATTGCACGTGTAGTTGTTGTGACAACAATGATGTGAATCGGTGACTGACCCATTCACTCCATACTATGGCCAAAACAACACAGTGAGGAGCAAGTGATAGATACAAAATATCACACAATGGATGCACCCAGTGACACATATAGAGGGAAATATCCCACAAGGGATGCACCCAGTGACACATATAGCGGAAAATATCACACAATGAATGCACCCAGTGACACATATAGAGGAAAATATCACACAATGGATGCACCCAGTGACACATATAGAGGAAAATATCACACATGCTATCACCCATAAACTTACAATGGTTGTGAACTGCCCGCAATTACGGTGCCTGTTCGGCAGCAGTGAAATCCCCTATAGAGAAGCAATGGTTAATCTATTCAGAGACACTAAACAGCACAGAGAAGTTGCTGAAGTGCCCTGCTGTTCGGTGGTTTCAGTCGACAAGTTTATTCAGGAGAATCCCATAGCCAGGGCTTGAGTCCTGCAGGAACGCATAGGAACGGAGTTCCCGCACTTACCCCACAGCAGGAACTCAGGCGAAATGCAGGCACATCAAGTGTGACCCTGCACATGATTTATGCTGGTCTCTCTCCCGCTCAGTGCTTACAGCCCGCACTGGAATCCTCAATGGAATCTCAGACAGGCAGCAGCTACACCTGTTGTAAGGAACTTTTTTGTCTTTTTTGGTTTATTCTGTATCAGGCTAAGGATTTATAGCACCTTTAAAGCCCGGCACAATCTAGATAATTTCGCTGGGATTCCAGCCCCCTCGTCCTCCCCTCCCTGCCAGTCATTGACAAAGCATGAGTGCTGAGCTGAGTCCACACCCCCCCCCCCCTCCAAAGAGCAGGTAGAGGTTAGAAACTTATAAATACGTCCCTTTATTTGTATTTCGTTCCCTTTTGTTATTGTAAAGCGCTGCGGAAACTGTTGGCATTATATAAATGATGACATTAATAATAATAAAGCAATCATAATTTAAATGAATGATACTGCTCCTCCATAGGAATTATCCAGGGAAAATGAGCCCTGGGTGTACTTAGTGATGGTCACAGAGGCTCTGTTACTGCATCAATTGATTCCTTGCAGGGGCTATGTCCCAAACGGGCATCATTTTTCTGCAAGCAGTATGCAAGATTTTAAATGCAGAATTGGTGTTTTTTTTCTCTGGTCTTTGCAATGGAGTTTGTGAAGCCAGACACGGTATTTACAAACCTCTTATCTGATCAGCTGGAGCTGAATGGTAACTGTTCCGGGAACCAAATGGTTGGAAAGAGGGTGAGGGGCCAGCTTTTTATATAGCAAGCTCACCCAAAACTCTGTAAGTCCCATTCTATTTCAAGAGCTGTATTTGCACGATTTCGTATATTTTGTATGTTTGTTTTTATGTGATCCTGGCACTGTGTAAAGTTGTATTTTTGTATCTTCTTCCATTAAAACTTAAAACCCAGTACTGTCTGCTCTAGATATTAATTCATGCTTCGCGAATGCAATCGCTTAGGTATCGCTACTGTAATATTTTGCATTTGGAGTGTATATATATATATATATATATATATCTTAGTTGTATATGGTTGGGCTCCTGAATTGGGGTGGTATACAGCTAGTGGGGTTTCGAGAGTGCCCTATTACTTTCGTGGTGGTGGCAGTGTATACATTTGGAAGGGTGGGTACTGTGTAAGGGGGTTAGGTTGGCATAACTTGGGGCCCTTGAGCTGGTAGAGTTAGTAAATCCAGAGGCTTGGAACTGTAATCCCCTGGTACGCTCTCTTTCCGCGCGTCATGGCAAGATAGGTAAGTTAGCTAGTTTAGCTAGGTCTTTTCCTTCCGTGACAGGCTATAGTGATATTTTATAGAACACATGGTGATAGCTATGTGTGTGGTTATATTTGCCATACAAATAGAGCAAATTTAGAGTGTGTTGTTAAGTTTTGTTGATTTTTTTTTTTTTTTTAACCCCCAAATTTTGGGTTTTGCTTTTTTGGTTTGAGGTTTTTTTTTTGAGAAAATTTAGATTTTCGTCTTTTGTGTTCCTCTAACGCAATGTTTCCCAGACCTGTTCCTCAAGTCACCCTAACAGGTCAGTTTTGCAGGATATCTGAAGCACAGCAGAGGTGATATGATTTGCTGGTCAGTGATTGCAGGATTCAGTCTGCATTTCCCAGAGGTAATCCTTAAAACCTGTTCTGTTAGAGGGACCTGAGAACAGGTTTGGGAAACACTGCTCTAATGTTAGGTCGAAAAAAAGGAATTCTTCATTTGAACATGGTCTTCGGCGAGTCCTAAACTATTTGTGGATTGTTAGCTCTTGGACACAAATTGCACCTTCCATCTGAGACCTCTATTAGAAATGGCTTGGCAGTAATATAGTATTTACCAAACGAATCTGGCTTCTTCCCCTCATGTGTTACATTTTTTTTACAAATTTAAAAAGCGATGTCCACTATCTACAGTGGCCACAGATACAGGGACACAGAGCTGCCTGGGAGTGATGCCTGAGAGCGGTCACAGATACAGGGACACAGAGCTGCCTGGGAGTGATGCCTGAGAGCTGACACAGAGCTGGCTGGGAGTGATGCCAGAGAGCAGTCACAGATACAGGGACACAGAGCTGCCTGGGAGTGATGCCTGAGACCGGTCACAGATACAGGGACACAGAGCTGCATAGGAGTGACGCCTAAGAGCGGTCACAGATACAGGGACACAGAGCTGCCTGGGAGTGACGCCTGAGAGCGATCACAGATACAGGGACACAGAGCTGCCTGGGAGTGATGCCTGAGCTCAGTCACAGATACAGGGACACAGAGCTGCCTGGGAGTGATGCCTGAGAGCGGTCACAGATACAGGGACACAGAGCTGCCTGGGAGTGACGCCTGAGAGCGGTCACAGAAACAGGGACACAGAGCTGCCTGGGAGTGATGCCTGAGCTCAGTCACAGATACAGGGACACAGAGCTGCCTGGGAGTGATGCCTGAGAGCGGTCACAGATACAGGGACACAGAGCTGCCTGGGAGTGACGCCTGAGAGCGGTCACAGATACAGGGACACAGAGCTGCCTGAAAGTGATGCCTGAGAGCGGTCACAGATACAGGGACACAGAGCTGCCTGGGAGTGATGCCTGAGAGCTGACACAGAGCTGCCTGGGAGTGACGCCTGAGAGCGGTCACAGATACAGGGACACAGAGCTGCCTGAAAGTGACGCCTGAGAGCGTTCACAGATACAGGGACACAGAGCTGCCTGGGAGTGATGCCTGAGAGCGCTCACAGATACAGGGACACAGAGCTGCCTGGGAGTGATGCCTGAGAGCGGTCACAGATACAGGGACACAGAGCTGCCTGGGAGTGACGCCTGAGAGCGGTCACAGATACAGGGACACAGAGCTGCCTGAAAGTGATGCCTGAGAGCGGTCACAGATACAGGGACACAGAGCTGCCTGGGAGTGATGCCTGAGAGCTGACACAGAGCTGCCTGGGAGTGACGCCTGAGAGCGGTCACAGATACAGGGACACAGAGCTGCCTGAAAGTGACGCCTGAGAGCGTTCACAGATACAGGGACACAGAGCTGCCTGGGAGTGATGCCTGAGAGCGCTCACAGATACAGGGACACAGAGCTGCCTGGGAGTGATGCTGAGAGCGGTCACAGATACAGGGACACAGAGCTGCCTGGGAGTGATGCCTGAGAGCGCTCACAGATACAGGGACACAGAGCTGCCTGAAGTGATGCCTGAGAGCGGTCACAGATACAGGGACACAGAGCTGCCTGGGAGTGATGCCTGAGAGCTGACACAGAGCTGGCTGGGAGTGATGCCTGAGAGCGGTCACAGATACAGGGACACAGAGCTGCATAGGAGTGACGCCTGAGAGCGGTCACAGATACAGGGACACAGAGCTGCCTGGGAGTGATGCCTGAGAGCTGACACAGAGCTGCCTGGGAGTGACGCCTGAGAGCGGTCACAGATACAGGGACACAGAGCTGCCTGAAAGTGACGCCTGAGAGCGGTCACAGATACAGGGACACAGAGCTGCCTGGGAGTGATGCCTGAGAGCGGTCACAGATACAGGGACACAGAGCTGCCTGGGAGTGATGCCTGAGAGCGCTCACAGATACAGGGACACAGAGCTGCCTGGGAGTGATGCCTGAGAGCGGTCACAGATACAGGGACACAGAGCTGCCTGGGAGTGACGCCTGAGAGCGGTCAAAGATACAGGGACACAGAGCTGCCTGAAAGTGATGCCTGAGAGCGGTCACAGATACAGGGACACAGAGCTGCCTGGGAGTGATGCCTGAGAGCTGACACAGAGCTGGCTGGGAGTGATGCCTGAGAGCGGTCACAGATACAGGGACACAGAGCTGCCTGAAAGTGATGCCTGAGAGCGGTCACAGATACAGGGACACAGAGCTGCCTGGGAGTGATGCCTGAGAGCTGACACAGAGCTGGCTGGGAGTGATGCCTGAGAGCGGTCACAGATACAGGGACACAGAGCTGGCTGGGAGTGATGCCTGAGAGCGGTCACAGATACAGGGACACAGAGCTGCATAGGAGTGACGCCTGAGAGCGGTCACAGATACAGGGACACAGAGCTGCCTGGGAGTGATGCCTGAGAGCTGACACAGAGCTGCCTGGGAGTGACGCCTGAGAGCGGTCACAGATACAGGGACACAGAGCTGCCTGAAAGTGACGCCTGAGAGTGGTCACAGATACAGGGACACAGAGCTGCCTGGGAGTGATGCCTGAGAGCGCTCACAGATACAGGGACACAGAGCTGCCTGGGAGTGATGCCTGAGAGCGGTCACAGATACAGGGACACAGAGCTGCCTGGGAGTGATGCCTGAGAGCGTCACAGATACAGGGACACAGAGCTGCCTGGGAGTGATGCCTGAGAGCGCTCACAGATACAGGGACACAGAGCTGCCTGGGAGTGATGCCTGAGAGCGGTCACAGATACAGGGACACAGAGCTGCCTGGGAGTGACGCCTGAGAGCGGTCACAGATACAGGGACACAGAGCTGCCTGAAAGTGACGCCTGAGAGCGGTCACAGATACAGGGACACAGAGCTGCCTGGGAGTGATGCCTGAGAGCTGACACAGAGCTGGCTGAGAGTGATGCCTGAGAGCGGTCACAGATACAGGGACACAGAGCTGCCTGGGAGTGATGCCTGAGCTCAGTCACAGATACAGGGACACAGAGCTGCCTGGGAGTGATGCCTGAGCGCAGTCACAAATACAGGGACACAGAGCTGACTGGGAGTGATGCCCCTGCAGACAGCGCCACCTCCACTCCTGAAGTTAAACCAGCCAAAAATATGTCCAACCCGATATCCGTGAGATGAACTCCATCTCCCCTCATTACATTACGATTATCTCCCTCCTACTCCGTGTGGCGAACCGTCACCCCCCCCTAACCTACTGACAAACTTGGAGACCTCCCGATTTACCCTCTAACGAGCCCTGTCCAGAGCCCGGGGGGCCGCAAACTGATCCCAACGGGGGCGAGAAATAATCTCAGAAAAAACTAAAGATAGACCCCGAAACATGGCAAAACAACGGGCCAAATCAAACTTCATGGAACTAATCAAATCCACCAATCTAAGTGCCCCCAAGTCGTTCCCCCCAGCGTGCAGCACTAGGACAACCTCCTTAGAAACCTGCCTTGCCAAAAACTCCAATTCCTTAACCACCTGGGCCCACCTTAAACCACGAATACCAATCCAACGGATTTTCACCAAATCCGCTGGAAAACCAAGGTTCCTGCCATGCGGCCGTTGTTCAGCCCGCTTGGCCGCCCAATGTACGTAGGAATGCCCGAGAATCCAAACCGTCCTTGGGGGGGACCTGAAATCAAAGAAGGTTAGGGCGTGCATAGGAAAGAAATCGGCTCAAATGCCATCTACCTAAGCGCTGAATCATCTCGTCCGACGCACCAGCATCCGCTGCCATGGTTGCCGCGCCAATACAAAACGAATGCGGAGCGAACAGCCTCGAATCGTAACCTAAAAGGCTAACACACCGTTTGAAGATCGACAAAAATTGAAACCGCGTAAGGGGAGCCCCTGAAAGATGTACTAAAAAGGAACCCCCTTCCTCCGGACGAACACCCAGATATTGCTTCACCAAAAACACCGGACATTCCGCCCCCCCAACCGCACACAGGGTGATCAGAGAACCCCTGCCCAATTGATCCGTTTTGGACCGAGCCACCAAAAACTGCACCTGGTCTGTCAACAAAGTCACGTGTTCCAAGCGCAAAGCCGAATGCACCTGAGCATTAGGAGCCACCAATTCCCCTATCCTCAACGCCCCGTAAAAACAAAATGCAAATGCCGCCCGGAACAAGTAAACCTCAAACTGGTCCCTACAAATCGACCCCAAAGCTACCAACAACTCCCCTAAGAGCTTCCCCGACACGGGACGTCTGGCATCAGGTACCGTTGTTCGATGCCAACCCCAAACAATCCGGCGCAACAGAAAGTCATTCCCCACATCGACCCAACCCAGTGTTTTGCATAAAAAGGAAAGGGCGGACAGGACCTTGGCCGCCCCGGAATCAGAACACCCCCGCTCCTGGAGAGAGAGAAGACAGACCAGCATAACCCACTGGCGGTCCTCGGCAGACCGCCAACCCCATTCCCCCCCGCCACCGACCCCCACACCCGCCAGACCTGCGAATTTGAGCTCCAAGATGCCTTTGATAGAGAACCTTCCAATAATATCCTCAGTCCAGCGAAGCGAGGGTCCAGAGCCACGGAGGAAAAGAGGTCCCAATTTCTGCCGCTCCCAGAGCCACCTGCCAAAAACGGTCCCAATGGAACCGGGAGAGAGCGTCAGCAACCACATTCTGCAGGCCCGGAACATGCCTTGCCATCAACCATACGTTACGCTCGAGGCAGCGCAGCACCAGGCGACGCAAAAGAGCCAAAACAGGAGGGGAACTGGACGACGAGCGATTCACCACCTGCACCACACCCAGATTGTCCGTTCAGAACACCACCCGCCTATTAGCCAGACGCTCCCCCCACAGCTCCAGGGCCACCAACAGCGGGAACAGCTCCAAAAAGGTTAGATTCCGAATTATGTCCGAAGAGGACCATTCCGGAGGCCAAGCTTGTGCGCACCAGTCACCTTGAAAATACACCCCAAATCCGTGTGCCCCTGACGCATCAGCAAAAAGCTTGATGGACCCGTTGTCCACCTCCGCCTCTTGCCAATACGTCAGCCCGTTGTAATTTAGCAAAAAGGACTACCATACGACCAGGTCTGCCCTCAAAGAACTGGTGATCCGCACAAAATGGTGCGCCACCCTAATTCCTGCGGATGCCAGTGACAATCTCCGGCAAAAAGCACGGCCCATAGGCATCACCCGGCATGCAAATGCCAAGTGACCCAACAACGACTGAAGCTCCGACAGCCTCAATTTTGCAACTCCTCGGGCCCTGACCACCAGACGCAGCAGAACTTTAATCTTCTGTTCCGGTAGCCGAAAAAATCGTAGCACTGTGTCGATCTCAATACCCAGGAAAGCGATCAAACGGCTAGGACCTTCTGTTTTATCCTCCGCCAGCGGCACCCCAAACTCCCCAGCCGCCTCCCGAAAAACCTGCAGCAACTCCGCGCAATCGCTAAAACTCGCCGGTCCCACAAACAGAAAATCGGCGAGATAATGGACCACAGAGTTCCACCCCGCTCGCCGACACACTACCCAGTGCAAAAAAGAAGAAAATAGCTCGAAATAAAAACAAGAAATTGAGCAGCCCATGGGGAGACAACGATCAAAGTAGTAGCTACCCTGAAACTCACAGCCCAGCAAATGGTAACAATCCGGCCTATTTGGCAACAAACGAAAAGCCGATTCCACGTCAGCCTTAGCAAGCAAACAACTCGGCCCCGCGTCCTGCACAAGCTGTAGCACCTCGTCAAACGAGGAATAACGCACCTGGCAATCATCTTTGCCAATGCCGTCGTTAACGGAAAACCCGGCTGGATAGGACAGGTGGTGGATCAGACGGAACTTGTCCTCCTCCTTCTTGGGCACCACGCCCAACGGAGACACACGTAGATTGGGGAAGGGAAGCTCCGCAAAAGGACCCACCATTCGTCCCAGCCGCACCTCACCTGCCAACTTGTTAGCCACCACTTCCGAGTGTTGCCCAGCAGAAATCAAATTCCGGGAAAACTGAGGAAAGTCCGAATAAACATGAGGAATCACAAAACCATCCCGAAAGCCTTCCAGCAATAAATTCGCACTCCGCCGATTAGGATACGTGCCGAGCCAGGGCAGCAAGGCCCGCACGGTCACTGGTGTTATCCCGCCGACCAAACTGCCCCCTACCGGAAGGTCTGAGAGTTGGAGCTTGGCCTTTTTTAAAACATCTAAACGCCGGGTGGGAACCCCCACAGAGCGAGCATTCATGTCGAAATTTACAATTTGAGGACCAACAGCAGGTGGACTCGTTGAAGAGCCAACACCACCCCTTTCCGGTCCCCGCAGGCACTCCCGGGGTTCTAGGTGCCGCAGATCCTGGAAAGGGAGCCACCGCTGTCTGATTAGGCGTCATAAGTAACAGCCACAGGTCCGTATCCTGCACGTCAAACCACATCCCCGGGCGTACCGCCAACTTCTGCCGAAACTGCTGGTCATAGCGGAACCAGCACTGCCCACCGTAGATTTTATACGCTCCCCATATCAAATCGATGTACGCGAATAAAGCCATGCTGCACTCTGGAAACTTCTCACATAGAATCGCACAGTAGGCTAAAAACCCTTGAAGCCAATTGCCAAACGTGGGAGGCAGTGTCTTCAATTTGTCTTTTTCCTCAACAAAAGGATCAGGCCGCCTCGGGCGGTCTACCGTTTCCCTATCCATGGAGATCAATGTGAGCACATCAACATACTCACCCTTCCCGATTTTTTCCCGTATCTCACTAGTTACTTGAAGACCCATTGGAGATAACTCACAAGACCCATATAGCTTCCCATCAGGAGCCGCCACCACAAAAACCGACCCCGTGGATAGCCCCGGACACCCACCACCAGCCGTATTGGGGATCATCGCCGCCGCGCCCGGAACTCCCACTAGGGAAGGTGCCGCCGAAACCGTCGAGGCAGGCGCTACTAACCCACCAGCACTCGCAGCCAGCGCACTTGCCGGAGCCAGCGCAGAGACCCCCGAACTACCAAATCCGTGTGCCCCTGAAGCCTCCAAGCTCCCACTGACCACCGATCCTAGCGCTCCCACCAATCCAAGCACGTTCGCCCCGCTGGCTCCAAGCATCCTCAGCTGCCCCACTCCTTGTGATATACCATGCCCCGGTACCACCTTAGATGAAGCAGAAATCCCCACATTCGACCCGGGCGCAATCACATTAGCACCAGCCACTGACTCGTCCTGCCAGTGCCGAACAGCCGTGACCAGGGTCTCCATTAACCCCATCGGTAATGAACCAGCACAGGTGGCCTCCCTGCCGCCCGCAAAGCTCAACGAACCCGCAACCGACCCCAGGTCAGACTCACATGCAGCCAACAGGAGAGATGGACCCTCAACCACCACCGGGACCTCAGGCTCCAGCGATGAGTTAACTGTTCCACCTCTTCCCGCACGAACCGGCACCTCGTCTCCCACCAGCACCAGGAATCCAGCCACTCCCAACCTGAGAGTGCCGATCAGGACTCCCCAATCTCAGAGCATTTTCTTCAGAGGGCCTGGATAGCAGCGCCGATCTCCTCCCAGCCCCTGCCGCCGAATACTCGCTTCCCCTCCGATCCGAATTGGCTCCCTGTTGAGTTCCAGCGCTCCTCCGGCGGGCACCGCCATTTTGTGGGCGTGTCCGAAGCGCCGGCCGTGACACGGCCGGTCTGCGCCGAGCAGGAGGGGGCCTGGGAGCGGAAGTGGATGCTCTTCCTTCTCTCTCCACCGGAAGCGCCTGCTGCGCACGTGGGCTCCTGGATCTCTGGAGCCGTTGGCCATCTTGTTGGGTGCGTACCTCTACTTCTTCCCTCTCACCCTCGTCCTGATGACCTGTAACAACCGGGAAAGCCAACGTACGCTGCATCGCACTCACCCGCCGTCTCAACCCCGCACGGGGGGCCCTCTGTGGGGTATCCATAACAATGGAACCGTCTGAGGAAGGGGAACCAGGATCATTTGCTGCTTAAACTTCGCCCTTTTTTCTCCTTTCACGAATCCTCGGGGGGCTTGGGCTCAACCGCGCCGGGGGTTTTGAACGCCTCTCCATCCTCCGCTGGCACGTCTCAACTCTCTCTTCTGGGGACCTCTCACGGGAGGGCGCCATGGCCTCCACCATTAGGTCTTGCAAAGAAGCACCCCGGGCTGCAGCATGTTCTCTCAACTGCTCCATCAAACTCTCCAAAGAAGTAGACGCCATAACAACTCAATTTCCCCTTTCTCTCTCTATCCCCCAGGTAGCCCTGAATCTTTTTACTGCACCTCTCACGATGTCAGGAAACAAGAGACAGAACACTCCCCAACAGAGGAATATAAAGCCAGGTAAGAGAAACATTGTTGCCAACCTCCACCACTGCCTATCCAGATCTTACTTGATTGACAGGCACCGGCCATCAGTCATGTTCCCCTTCCTGATAGGTCCAGGGGATTCTTACTTGCTGGGTCTTCTATGATCACCAGAATCAGGGCCTCCATATGTTTTCGAACTATGTTTCCCTTGAGGTTCAGCTAAACTGATGAGGGGCTGAGCATCATGGGAGATGTATTTCTAGAACATCTGGAGGGCCATGGTTTTGTACCTCTCACCTAATGGATGGCTGGGTGTCTTGGGTATGGGACATATTTAACATAGGGGATTATTTACACAGCGCTGGTGTTGGCTGAAACTGCTTTAAACTATAAACATAAGCTTTTGAGAGTTTTTCTCTTTCTCGGGTCTTAAGTAAAACTCTTGAAAGCTTGTATTTTAAGTATCAGGTTAGATCTTATGTGCCCTCTCTATATATTATTATTATTATTATTATTCTTTATTTATAAAGCGCCAGCATATTCCGCAGCGCTGTACAATAAGCACAGTGTAGACAGGGTTACAATACATTGAACAACATTTGACAAACAGTACAGGAGGAGATGAGGGCCCTATTCCCGTAGGAACTCACAATCTGGGAGGGTTGGGGTTGGAAACAGGAGGAGAGGACTGTAAGGTGAGAGTGATTGATGGTTGCGTCAGTGAGTTGGGTGGTAGGCTTCCCTAAATAGGAATGTTTTCAGGGAGCGTTTGAAGGAAGAGAAGTTAGGGGAAAGTCTGACAGTACGAGGGAGAGCGTTCCAGAGAGTGGGGGCTGCGCGTGAGAAATCCTGCAGTCTATCATGGGAAGAGGTGATGCGGGGAGAAGCTAGGCGCAGGTCACTGTTTGACCTTAGGGAGCGGGCTGGGGTGTATTTGGTGATTAGTGAGGACAGGTAGTGGGGAGCTGAGTTAGTGAGGTTTTGTAGGTAAGGATAAGGATTTTGAACTTAATTCTGCAGTGGATGGGGAGCCAGTGAAGGGACTCGCAGAGGGGAGCGGCAGAGACAGAGCGGCGGGTGAGGTGAATTAGCCTGGCGGAGGCGTTCAGGATGGATTGTAGGGGGAGAGGTGGGACAGAGGGAGGCCAGATAAGAGATTATTGCAATAGTCGAGTCGGGAGATTACCAGGGCGTGTATGAGTTGTTTTGTGGCGACAGCGGTAAGAAATGGCCGAATTCTGTAAATATTACGCAGTTGGTATCGGCAGGAGGAGGAAAGAGACTTGATGTGGGGGATGAAGGAAAGAGCAGAGTCAAGTGTAACTCCAAGACAGCGAACTTGGTTTGATGGGGAGATGGTGATACCCTCCACCGTGATCGAGAAGTCAGGAGGTGGGGCGGCATTAGAGGGAGGAATAAGTAGGAGCTCAGTCTTTGACATGTTGATCTTTAGGTGGTGGGAGGCCATCCAGGAGGAGATGCCAGATAAACAGTCACTGACTTTGGAAAGGACAGGGGGAGAGAGATCAGGGGTAGAGAGGTAGATCTGAGTGTCATCAGCGTAGAGGTGGTAATTAAAGCCAAAGCTGTTGATGATTTTGCCCAGGGAGGAGGTGTAGATGGAAAAGAGCAGAGGACCAAGGACAGAGCCTTGAGGTACACCAACAGATAGAGGCAATGAGAGGAGGAGTTACCAGCAAAGGACACACAGAAGGACCTGTTGGATAAATAGGAGTCAATCCAAGCAAGTGCAGTGTCACCGAGACCCAGAGAGTTGAGGGTCTGTAGAAGGAGGGGGTGGTCAACAGTGTCAAAAGCAGCCGAGAGGTCAAGCAGGATGAGAATAGAATAGTGGCCGTGTTTTTTAGCAGTTAGGAGGTCGTTGGTGACTTTGGTGAGGGCAGTTTCAGTTGAGTGTAGGGGACGGAAGCCAGATTGCAGGGGGTCAAGTAGGGAATTGGAGGACAGGAAGATGGAGAGGCGGTTGAAGACTAGTTTTTCTAAGAGCTTAGAGTAAAGGGAAGCAGGGATACAGGACGGTAGTTGGATGGAGAGTTGGGATCTAGGGATGGTTTCTTTAGTAAAGGGGTAACTAGCGCGTGTTTGAAGGCGGATGGAAAGGAGCCAGTGGAGAGAGATAGGTTGAAGATGTGTGTGAGAGCAGGGGTGAGGGAGGAGGAGAGGGAGGAATTAGATGTGAGGGAATGGGGTCGAGCGGGCACGTGGTGAGATGTGAGGAGGACAATAAGGAATTGACTTCCTCCTCAGTGGTTGGGAGGAAGCGGCAGAGGGTGGCAGATGGGACCTGTGGGAGTGGAGGTGGCAGATAACTATCTTGTGTTGGGATGTTGCTTCTGATAGTTAAAGTTTTACTGAGGAAGTAGTCTGCCAGCTCTTGAGCGCTGAAGGCAGCTGAGGGGGGAGGTGCAGGTGGGTAGAGGAGGGTGTTGAAGGTGGACCAGAGCCGTTTAGGGTTGGAGGACAGCGTAGATATAAGAGATGAGAAGAAGGATTGTTTGGCCAAGTGGAGGGCAGAGGTGTATGACCGGAGAATAAACTTGAAGTGAACAAAATCAGCTTCAGAGCGGGATTTCCTCCAGGCACGCTCTGCGGTGCGGGAGCATCTTTGCAGGTAGCGAGTCTGGAGGGTGTGCCAGGGCTGAAGCTGGCGGCGTGGGGCCTTACAGAGTCGAAGAGGAGCAAGAGTGTCTAGAGCAGAGATAAGCGTAGTGTTGTAGTGATTAGTGGCAGCATCAGGGCAGGTGAAGGATGAGGTATGAGGGAGGTGGTGAAGTAGGTTGGAGAATTGATGGGGGTCCACAGCCTGTAGATTCCTGCGAGTGTGTGTGCGGGGTGGGGGAGCAGGGTGTTTAGGAAGTCCAGATAGGTTGAAAGAGAGAAGGTGGTGGTCAGAGATGGGGAAAGGGCGACAGTTGAACTCAGAAATGGAGCAGAGGTTGAAAAGACAAGGTCAATAGCGTGACCATCGCGGTGGGTAGGGAGGAGGGAGGATTGTGTGAGTCCAAGGGAGGACGTGAGTGAAAGAAGTTTGGAGGCAGCAGGGGCGGAAGGATCGTCAATGGGAATGTTGAAGTCCCCGAGAACTAGGCATGGAAGATTAGAAGACAGGAAAGTGAGAGAGCCAGGTAGCAAAGTGGTCAAAGAACTGGGAGGTTGGTCCCGGTGGGCGGTAGATGACTGCCACCCTGAGGGCCAGAGGAGAGAACAGGCGGATGCAGTGTGTCTCGAAGGAGGAGAAGGAGAGGGATGGGGGTGGAGGGAGATGCTGGTAGGTGCAGGTGGGAGAGAGCAGGATTCCGACCCCGCCACCATTTCTCTCACCCGGTCTGGGGGTATGACTCAAGTGTAGACCGCCATGTGAGAGAGCAGCAACGGAGGCCGTGTCAGAGGGAGTTATCCAGGTTTCAGTTAAAGCTAGGAGGTTGAAGGAGTTTGAAAAGAAGAGGTCATGGATTGCTGTGAGTTTGTTGCACACAGAGCGAGCGTTCCAGAGGGCGCAGGAGAAAGAGGACAGGCGCTGAGGGATTATGGGGATGAGGTTGCTGGGCTTGCAGGGAGGTGATTTATGTGCGATGGAGATAGGATGAGAGGGAAGTATTGGATGTGTTGTGGGGCCAGGGTTAGGGGATATGTCACCTGAAGAGAGTAGCAGCAGGAGGGTGAGAAAGAGAAGGTGGGAATGGGATTTGTGGGAGTGGGAGTGATTGGCAGCGCGAGAGTTAGTTATATTGTTCCTAGAGTCGCCACTGCTGGAGGCTAGCGGAGGAACAGAGTGGATATAATATAAATATATATATATATATATAATGATTTATTTCCCTAATTTTTTTTAATGGTAAAATACGATTGTAATGGGCCCTACTCCTTAGTTTGAGCAAAAATGGGGAACCTTATCGGAGAAAAACTTCACCTGCAGGTTTCCCCGTAGCGTCCCCATGTTTGTGCGGTATTCCGGGGCAGACGCTACCTTGGCACCTTGTCCTGGAACGCAGTACTAACAGCATGGCCACAAGTATCACCTCCTTGAGTCCATAGGGTTCCATTGTGATTTGCACCTCCAGGGTGACGTGTTAGTGTGACGTGTCCTGCGCATGTGCAATATGTGGCTGAGGTGTGGCGCGCATGCTCATTGTGGAAATCTTCCGTGAGTTCCCTCACTTTTTTTTCCCAGGACTTGACCCCTGCTCATAGCCTTCAATGTTACAAATATTCCTGTTTTAATTCCAAATCGAATAAACCGTAATTTTTTTTAATCTGCAGCAAAAAGTCTCTTTATTGATTTTTCTTAGGATCTTTAACCCTTTCACTGCTGAGGCATTTCACCGCTGTGTGCTGAGCTCATTTTTACCCTTATCGCTCATCATGTTTAGCCCTTTCGCTGCTGAGGCTTTCCCCGCCCCTGTGCTGAGGTCATTTTTACCGGTTTTGCTCATCATGTTTAAACGTGTTTTGAAGGCTTATTTTAGTATATGACCAGACATATTATATATCGTTCTTTCCGTCAGACTCGGTAGATTCATAATATGTCATTATTATATGTATACGTTATGTCATGTCTGTATATTATAACAAAAAATGCAATAAAATATGAATTTTCAATAATTTACAATGTGTAAAGTGTTTTTTTTCACATTTTAACATGCGAGCAATTGCGGTTATATTTTGTATGGGGTGCGCTTGTTAAAAAAATTAGAGATGGGGTCTCGTTACAATTTTTTTTGGGGAAAATTACACGATTTTTAACAAACGCACCACATACAAAAATCGCTAGTGCAGCATCATTGTTCACATTATAATTGAAATGGGAACAATATTGATGCATTAACAAACCAAAAAAAACAAAAAAAAAGTGTTTATTTTTTTTTAATAATTTTTTTTTTTTTTATTTTTATTTTATTTATTTATTTATTTTTACAAACTTTTTTCACATTCGAGTTTGGTATCGTTGGAACGGCCATGCTCTGGCCGATCCAACAATACCAAACGTTAACCCCTAGCTGCCACGGATCGGGAGATAGGGAGTTCATTGGAACTCCCTATCTCCACCATTGGTGGCAGTTAGGGGTTAACTCCAGGACTGGCGTCATCGTGCTATGCACGATGACGCCAGTCCTCAGGGGGAGTTCCCGGAGGCTTGGCCGACATCCAAGATGTCGGCCAGCTCCGGGAAAGGATCACGAACCGGCGCTTTTCAGCGCCGATTCGTGATCCAGCTCCCCAGGGGTTAATGCCAGGTACCATTTGGAAGGGCAGGCTGTGCCCTTCCAAATGGTGCCTGGGTTAACCCCCGCAATGCCGCCGATAGAGAGGGAGAGAGGTCCGAAGGACCTCCCCCCCTCCCTTTCAGGCGCCTCCTCCGCACATGCGGGGGGGCGCCTGAATTAGGTGTCATCACGCTGCCGCGATGACACCTAATTTCACCGGCGGCAGTTCCGGATGCTGGGCTGACATCGAGGATGTCAGCCCGCACTGGGGGGGTCAGCAATCGGCCGGAAGCCGGCCGAACGCTGACCCCAAAGGGAGGACGCGCTCAGCGCGTCCTCAGCACAGCAGGAGCCATGCGGAGGACGCGCTGAGCGCGTCCTCCGCATCAAAGTGGTGAAACGAGATTTGAAGACACATTATATCATACAGCCCAGACATATTATATATATATCGTTCTTTCCGACACACTCGGCAGATTCATAATATATCATTTTTATATGTATATGTCATGTCCTGCCTGTATATTAGAACAAAAAAATGCAATAAAATTAGAATTTTTAATCATCTGCAGTGTGTAAAGTGTTTCTTTTTTCACGTTTTATCACATGAACATTTGCGGTTATGTTTTCTATGGGGTGCGCTTGTACAAAATTTAGAAATGGGGACTTGTTACATTTTTTGGGGGGGGATTACGTGATTTTTACCAAACGCACCCCATGGAAAAAAACATTAGTGCAGCATCATTGTTCACATTATAACTGAAATGTGAACAATATTGCTGCATTAATAAAAACAACACAACAAAAATATATATATTTTTTTTTAATTATTATTTTATATTTATTTATTATTATTATTTTTTTTAAAAATTTATACCTGGTCCTGTTAGATATCATTCGAAAGGCCAGGCTCAGGCCTTTCGAATGACATCCTCCATGACCCCCTAGCTGCCACGGTTCAAAGGAACCCTCCTATCTCCACCAGGGGATTTCCTTGGGAAATCCCCAGGCAGCTAGGTGTTCCCCGGCTATCTGACATCATCACGCTATGCGTGATGACGTCAGGCAGCAAGGGGGGATTCGGGGTGGAGCTGCCATCCAATATGGCGGCCCCCACCGAAGCTAGGCCACACTTTGGCGCTGCATACTCACCTCCTCCTGGCTCCCTGGCCGTCCCCCGCAGTGTGATCGTGGTGAGTTGCTTCCTGGTAAGACTCCCTGTGAGTCACACGATGCAGGGGACGGCACCAGCAGCAAACTTACAAAAAAATTATAAAACACTGTATAATCCTAAGTGCAATGTTAATGAACGGCCCCTAGGTGGCACTACAGGATAAGAAACAGACCATACATCGTCTCACCCTTGTTTGCAGACAGATTTCAGTGGTCTTTGTTGTATTGTATCGAATATCATTTATTTGCATTATTTTGGATAATTATTTTTGGGATAATAAGTTATTATGTCGTGTTTTAAACTTTATCGGACTCCGTGTATTTACTATTTTTTTTTAAAAATTAATTAATTTATTTATAAAGGATTTTACCAGTAAGGACTCTTGATTGCACGGATTTCAGTGCGTGATTCCTAATTATTACAGGCTAACTATGTACAAAAACACATTTTCTTAAAAAACAAAATTGAGACGTTTTTAGACATGAAATTTTGAAAAAATTAGACCGCCAGGGAGGTTAAGCGGTGCCTGGCTTGTGGCACTGCTCCTTCCCGATCGGGAGGGAGAGGGATCCGAACGGGACCCCCCTCCCTTCCAGGCGATCTTCCGGCATTGCCGGGGGGTCGCCTGGAAATTACGTCATTGCGCATGGCGCAATGAGGTCATTTACGTCAGGAAGTGCTTAACTTCAGCGTCTGAGGACGCTGAAGTCAGACCACCGCGGGACCCCGAACAGAGAGGTGAGTATCTCCGCCGGGGCTCCCGCAAAGCAGATGACGTGTGGGGCACGTCCTCCGCATATAGCTGGAGTAAATGAGGACGTGTCCCACACGTCATCCACAGCAAAAGGGTTACGGCATTTTTCCGCAAGTTTTTGCCCGTTTTTTTTATAAAATTCTTTTTTCTTTTTTCTGCAACAGACCTTTTTATTATTATTCATTGGATCTTATATGTAAATTCCAGACATTTTCGTTCTGTAGATTTTTTTTTTGCAAACTGCATTTCAGTTTTGACACTTTCAAGCGTATTGTTTTTTTTTAACCCGTCCAGCGGTGGCTCTGCTTTTTCCAGCGGCTGCTCTGCGCTGTGATCGCCAGCTGATCGGCTGCTTATGGCGGCTGTCTGACGTGTTGGTGGCGATGGGAGACAGGTTGGCGGCGGCATTCGGCGGCCAATTCCCTGCACTTCGGGGGACCCTGCGGTCAATGCTGAATTCACCACAGGATGGGGAAATTTGATTCCCCTAAGTGCACGGAACAAGAGAGCACCAAAAGGTCGGCAGCATTTCGGTGCTCTCTGAATAACCCTCATATAATCTTGAAGGCGAACCCCTAAAATTATTTGTGACAAGAGATGACTTGGAGGAGCTGAATGTCTTGCACGTACAAACCTGGTGGGACGAGATGATTTAGTTTAAATGGGATTATTTGCAATTATAAGGGACACCCTACTCATCCCGATCACTCGTGGGTTTTAATGATGTGTAGATCACTCCTTCCTTCCCCTTCCCCCAGCTACAATCTGTATGGAATGTGGAATGAAACAGAGGAGTTTCCTCCATCCACCCACCATCACGAGCAGCTGGGATTTTGACTTTCCTGCCAGCTGATCCCAGATCAGCAATGGATTAGCTCAGGCAGCTCCGTTCCATTGTTCTGCACAATCTGTACCGAGCTTGCGTACGCAAAGTGCACCAGGTTTGAGCACGTTCTGGATCCTACGCTTCGCAAAATGTGCAACAAGCCTGTATTTGGAAGCCTTTGAGCTGACGGGAACGAGCAGGGTGAGAAAAGGTAAGTATTTATAGCCTAAATTACTAAACAAATAAAAATAGATAAGTAATAATTGGCCAGCAGCGCGTGCCCAGTTATATAAGCGGGAGGAGGGGGTTAATAGGGTGTTCCTTTAAATAACAAATGGTGAAAATGCTAAATTGTCCAAGTCCCAAGAAATTCCCTGTTCGGTGACATTTCGGTGGCAGATTGGCGCTCTCTGAATAATCCTGATAATTTTAATCAAAAACGGTAAAAACGCAATATTAATCCATGTTATGCAGGGCAAAACGAGACCATAACAATGTTACTCACCATCGCAGATCACCCCAACATCTTCTTCGGGTTCACAGTCATGTAATCCCCACACTGGATGAGGACACTCCCACAGCGCCGACTCACTTCCTGTACAAACGACCTCATCCAGCCAAATCTTCCCAGAACCAGCTCCAAATGTAGAATTCTGGAGGGAATGATTGTCCTCACTTGAGTAACCACAGCCGAGCTGTCTACAGACCACGGCGGCGTTAGCCGTATCCCATTCGTCGTCGCACACCGTGCCCCACTCGCCTTGGTATTTCACCTCCACTCGCCCCTCACACTCAGTGCGTCCCCCCACAAGTCTCAGCTCCTCGGCTCCACCTGTAAAGAGATGGTGGACAAGTTATAGCAGTGACTTAAACCTCTTCATCTCGAGGCACATTCACAAAGAGCAGAAAACTGTTGCAGCGCTCCGGAAGACTTTTAATGGATACTTTTTAGCATTTCAAAATGAGTATCGAGAGGCTAAGCTTCTATTCACAGCTTTATTCAGCGCACAAAGAGGGCGATGTAACCCTGAGTTAAAAACCCATCTTATCCCTTCGCGCCGCGGTTCACCAGTGGTTCAGTGGATGGACGTCACTGGGTTATAGTGATGATGCCTGATTGTATCCTCCGTTGTGTGACATGTGTGATGGGAGTCATTTGATACAGCGGGTACCTGGACCCTAGACTACGTCTTGGAGTTGTAGGACTGCGTGCTCTGGTGGGTTTGTTAAGTCATGTTCTCCAACAGAAAAAAACAACAATAAGGGGCGCCAAGACGGAGAAACAAAGTCCTCACCAATATAATCAAATACAGCAGCTAGATCCAAATGGGGTTTTTCCTACATAAACCCCAAAAAAAGAATATACAGACACACGAAAAAAAGGAACAGCGCTTATATAGTCATATATATGGTGAAGAAAAATGGTATCCACAACCACTTATAAATGTGAGGAATATCACCTCCAACAGTGTATATATATATATACAAAATAATTTACCAATACGTGGATCACAGGGATGCTGGCGTTCTTAAAAACATGTAAGATAAACACAAAGAAAATATACAATGGCGCAGTACAACGAGACTGGCATCAAATAATATGGTGATGATGATTGTCCACTCACATGGATCAGAGCCTGTATAAGTCAAGGCTCTATATATCAGCGGTGGGTCTCTTCAGGGATGTCCCCGTCCCATATCCATACGTTCTCTTGGGATGTCACATGTGGATAAAAAAATGAACACAAACGGACCATAGCGTTATTCAATACGGCCTGATTTAGAATTATATATCGTTCAGTAGGTCAAACTCACGTGGTTTTGAGCCTGTGGGTAAGCACTGGCTCCGTAATTACACTTCTGGTGTAAATGGGGTACACCAATTCCCCTTTCCCGATCAAGTGAATGAAGGATTTTCCTCTCTTCAATAAATTAAAATATTTAAATGATAAAAGGTAAAAAAAATTTTTTATCATTAAATATTTTAATTTATTGAAGAGAGGAAAATCCTTCATTCACTTGATCGGGAAAGGGGAATTGGTGTACCCCATTTACACCAGAAGTGTAATTACGGAGCCAGTGCTTACCCCACAGGCTCAAAACCACGTGAGTTTGACCTATTGAACGATATATAATTCTAAATCAGGCCGTATTGAATCACGCTATGGTCCGTTTGTGTTAATTTTTTTATCCACATGTGACATCCCAAGAGAACGTATGGATATGCGACGGGGACATCCCTGAAGAGACCCACCGCTGATATATAGAGCCTTGACTTATACAGGCTCTGATCCATGTGAGTGGACAATCATCATCACCATATTATTTGATACCAGTCTCATTGTACTGCGCCATTGTATATTTTCTTTGTGTTTATCTTACATGTTTTTAAGAACGCCAGCATCCCTGTGATCCACGTATTGGTAAATTATTTTGTATATATATATATATATATACACTGTTGGAGGTGATATTCCTCACATTTATAAGTGGTTGTGGATACCATTTTTCTTCACCATATATATGACTATATAAGCGCTGTTCCATGTTCTCCTACAATCTGCTCCTATGTCCAAGTGACCCTGTGCTTATAAGAGTACAGGGCGTCTGTGTTATGTTTGAGTATTGTTATTGTCCATTTTATATGTTACAGTTTTTATTTCGAATATTGTTACTTTGTGTGTGTGACACTGCAGCCCCCTCCCCCCCTATAGAATATGTTTTACAGCTGTGAAAGGTTTGGGTGGTTTTTGTCAGACACTGCCGCCCTGTCAGGCTGTTGTGTGTTTGTGCTATTTGTTGTCATTTCGGTGGCAGATTGTCTCTCTCTGAATAATCCTGATAATTTTAATCAAAACTGTAAAAACTTAATATTAATCCGTGTTATGCAGGGCAAAACGAGACCATAACAATGTTACTCACCATCACAGATCACCCCAACATCTTCATTGTGGCCACAGTCATGTATTCCCCACTCTTGATGAGGACACTCCCACAGCGCCAACTCGTTTCCTGTACAAACCACCTCATCCAGCCAAATCCTCCCAGAACCAGCTCCAAATGCAGAACGCTGGAGGGAATAACTGTCACCGTTTGAGTTACCGCAGCCGAGCTGTCTACAGACCACGGCGGCGTTAGCCGTATCCCATTCGTCGTCGCACACCGTGCCCCACTCGCCTTGGTATTTCACCTCCACTCGCCCCTCACACTCGGTGCGTCCCCCCACAAGTCTCAGCTCCTCGGCTCCACCTGTAAAGAGATGGTGGACAAGTTATAGCAGTGACTTAAACCTCTTCATCTCGAGGCACATTCACAAAGAGCAGAAAACTGTTGCAGCGCTCCGGAAGATTTTTAATGGATACGTTTTAGCATTTCAAAATGAGTATCGAGAGGCTAAGCTTCTATTTACAGCTCTATTCAGCGCACAAAGAGGGCAATGTAACCCTGAATTAAAAACCCAATTTAACCCTTTGTGGTCATGATGACTGGAACCTCTGGATTATCAAAGAAAGAGGAAGTGGCGGGGGGGAGAGTATCATCTTCCACTTTACGTATCCTTTTATCCAGCGGACACGGCAGATTCAAAATATATCTTTACTACAGGAATTATTCAGAGAGTGACGAAATACCAACCGAATGGCGCCGGACGGTGTATTTCCCTGTACAGTGCACTTTCGTGGCAACTCAGCTATTCAGAAAGCTAGCAAATTGCCAATGAAATACAGTCACAATTCGGTGACCTTCGGCAGCAGTGAAATTCCCTATAGAGAAGTAATGGTTAATCTATTCAGAGACACCGAACTGCAACGAAAAGTGGACAAAATATATATTTTATTCAGCAGTTTCTCTTCATTTGCAGCAAAAAGTATTTTTTATTCATTTATTTTTTAGATTTAGGCATAGCAGATCGGCTCTCTCTGAATAATCCGGATCATTTTTCGCTCCCATTCTGTGCAGGCGCTGCGGAATTTACAATTTGTGTATATTACACAAGGTAAGGTGCGTAAGTATGACAGTCACTTAATGCTGCAGAGCCGTTGCTTTTCCGAAGTCCTGAGAACACGGGGAAGAAAAAAGTGAGTATTTACTGCTTAATTAAGAGAAATGAAGGTAGAACAATTCGGCAGAAGCTGTCTGCAGCATCCACCGGGTGATCATCATTAGAGTGTCCTTTTTACAGTGTATGGACAGGGGACTCTGCTGCCGTCGCCCCTTATAAACAGCACATTTTGCACAATAATACGTAAAAACAGTAACAACACATAAACCGCAGCCCCCTGCATTTCTCTCGCTGCTGGTGGGTGGCTGTTCGTATGCGACCCCACTTCATACGAAAAAACACATAGCAAGAAAACTCATCTGCACAGTGGATCCCACGTACTATTAATCGAAAATTCCAAGATTTAAATGGGCATTAAACCATAAAAAAATATAGAAAAATGTGTTTTGCAATTTCAGTTTCTGTGGAATTAAAACCGTTTTCAGATGTATCAATCCGCAGTAACATACAGCCGACATCAGAGCATTGACCCCTACGCGGACGGTTCAGAAAAGGTAAGATTGAGCTTGGTTTTTCTTCTCATCAATTCACAGAAATTCTAATTTTTGTTAACGTGAAGTATAAAAACTTACTTTTTAGCTGGAAAAGCCATATTGAGATCCATAAGTGAACATAAAGCATTTTGACTCGTCGTTCTCTGTGCTGTCGAGGGAGCGGGAGGAAGAAGATCTGACTCCGTTTGTTCCTCTTTCGGAACTTGTCTTTCACATGTTTCTGCTCCTCTATATTTATACAAACGTTTTGGTTTCTTCTTCCTATTTTTTTACATGGACAGTTGTGCTTCTAAGTTTACATACCGTGGCAGAATTTCTGGTTTCTTGGCCGTTATTCAGAGAATATGAATGGTAACATAGTTCCATTTATTTCACTCATGGTTAATGTTTTGGTTGGCTGAAGCCATTTATTATCAATCAAGTGTGTTTACTCTTTATCAATCATAATAATCACAATACAAACTCCTCAAATCACCCTGATGAAAAGTTTACATACCCTGGGGATTTGGGCCTCATAACATACACACAAGTTGACACAAACGGGTTTGAATGACCGTTAAAGATAACAATCCTCACCTGTGATCGGTTTGCTTGTAATTAGTGTGTGTGTATAAAAGGTCAATGAGCTTCTGGACTCTTGACAGACCCTGCATATTTCATCCAGTGCTGCACTGACGTTTCTGGACTCCTGACAGACCCTCGCATCTTTCATCCAGTGCTGCACTCACATTTCTGGACTCCTGACAGACCCTTGCATCTTTCATCCAGTGCTGCACTGATGTTTCTGGATTCTGAGCCATGGGGAAAGCAAAAGAATTGCCAAAGGATCTGCAGAAAAGGTAGCTGAACTGTATAAACAAGAAAGAGAAATAAAAAGATATCCAAGGAATGGAGAATCAGCCAATCAGCAGTGTTCAAACTCTAAGAAGTGGAAAATGAGGGGTTCTGCTTAAATTTCAGCCACAACTGCCAGGAAAATTGTTCGGGAAGCAAAGAAAAACCCACAAATAACTTCAGGTGAAATACAGGACTCAGTGAAAACACGTGGTGTGGCTGTTTCAAGATGCACAATGAGGAGGCCCTTGAAGAAAGATGGCCTGCATGGTCAAGTCGCCAGAAGAAAGCCATTACCAGGGCCAGACTGGCCTACCGGGATGTATCCCGGTAGGCTGCTTTCACTTTGGGCCGCTTTTATTTATTTGTTGTGGCCGCGGGTTGGTAGTGGGCCGGCCTGGGTTTAAAATGCATGGCCACTGCCAGACTTCCTAATGCTCAGCTCCGGTATCGGACTCTCTTGAGTCCGAATCCGGAGCTGATTGGTCTCCTGCCACCCTCTGTGCGTGTAAGGGGCCGGGCCGACTAGCAGAGTGAGGGGCCGGAGACGAGGCAGGCTGCCTTGCAGAGTGATGGGCTGGACTCCGGAAGTGGGACAAGCTGGCTTGCAGAGTGAGGGGCCGGGCTGACAGCCACTGCAGCGTCCGTGCCTTCCCAGATACTAGAGGCTGGGAACGGCACGCACGCTGAACTGGTGCCGCCCCTTCACCCAGCACGTGATGCACGCAGGCGTAGAACAGAACATCTCCGTGCCACGTGTCTCACTCGCTAGTGGCCGCAGCTAATGGAGGAGGCCAGCCCGTTGAAGGCTCCCATACCTACCCGCCAGGCTACCCCAAAATCCTGATGTCAATCCACCATATTCTCATGGCGACACAGGAAAGACATCGAGGTAAAATAGATGATCTGTATCCTTCTGCTGAAAGTCCTGTGGGAACACTCCATGGACTCCAGAGAGTATGCCATGAGAAGTGATTGTCACCACTTCTAGCAGCGCTTAGCATAAAATGCCTTGATTTTCCTCTTGCATGTCAGTCAGCAGTAACCTGCTCACAGTAAGGGAGCAGAATTGTAGCGAGCTTTCACTCACAGAACACGGCTGCTAATGGGATAGGACCCAATATACAATAGATAAATGCCTTCTAGATTGAGAACAGGGTTCCCCAGTCATACTGTGTCAGTATTGCAAAGCTCTGTGTGTTGCTGTAATTTACCATCCCATGGTTCACCTATCATGTACAGTGCTGTGCAAAGATAAAGTATAATAATAATTAATTTATCGCCCTAAGACTTGGGTTCAGAAAGAGGGATTTCGGGGTAGCACTACAGATTTCAGCTCGGGGGGGGGTGTAAAGGGTGGCTGGGGGGGTGTAAAGATTGAGAGGGGCCTGGGGGTGTAAATAGTCTGTACAGCTCAGGGATACCCTCACACACTGCATATTACTGTACAGCTCAGGGATACCCTCACACACTGCATATTACTGTACAGCTCAGGGATACCCTCACACACTGCATATTACTGTACAGCTCAGGGATACCCTCACACACTGCATATTACTGTACAGCTCAGGGATACCCTCAGACACTGCATATTACTGTACAGCTCAGGGATACCCTCACACACTGCATATTACTGTACAGCTCAGGGGAACCCTCACACACTGCATATTACTGTACAGCTCAGGGATACCCTCACACACTGCATATTACTGTACCAGCGTGCGTTGAAAAAAAACACTTACCAGCGTCCGTCGCAGCGTTGTGATGCTGCGGATGGGGCTGGTCACATGCTTGCGCACGCCCACTTAGCGTGCACGTAGCATGCGTGCGTCTTGAGATCCTCACCGTCGATGTGCTAGGATGCGCGTCAACGCGGCTGCAAAGCGCAATCCTCCTTAGGAGGATCGCGCTTTGCAGCTCTGAGGGGGGGGCAGGCGGGCGTCGAGTGGACGCTGGCTCGTTAGCATTTTCTTTAACGCATGCTAGTGAGTTAAAGAAAACGCTTAGTGTGCCCCCGGCCTTACTGGGGCTGGTATGAAATTATTTCCAGGGCTGGTCTTTATCCCCAGTCCGGCCCTGGCCATTACTACGCAAATGTCACAAAGTATCCCGCTTACAATACACCAAACAGCACAGTGACAAACCTCAAACCTTCTGGCACAAAGTCATTTGGAGCGATGAGACCAAAAGAATTTACAGGAACTGGAGGCTTTATGCCAAGAAGAATGTGCAGCTTTACCATCTGAGAAGATAAAGAGCCTCATCCACAAATACCACAAAAGACTTCAAGCTGCCATTGATGTTAAAGGGGGCAATACACGCTATTAAGAATTATACCCTTCTCCTCTTCTTACACTTTTTCCCATGTAAGTTACCTTCTTAAACCTACTAACCCCCCAGGCCCCCCCTTCCCGACCCCCCCTCCCTTTCCCGTAAATGAAAACACAACAAATATTGGCATTTTGAAAAGGTCACGTCTTTTATTACTTCAGGCCAAAGACTCCATTGCCCCTATCCATGGTGCTTGTGCTGCGTGACCTTTCCGACTATGTAGAGAACCAGCATCTATGAAAGAGAAAACAAAACAGGGTGGGTTGGGTGGGAGTCAAAGAAAAATTACTGCAATCCCAAAATGCCCCCCGCCCAGCCTCTTGTATCCTCCCTTCCCCCTCCTTTTCCATTGTTTATCTTCCCATTGTACCCAATCACAAAGAGCCATGCTTCAGCTCATAAAACAAAGCCTGATCCCATAGATAAAGCAAACTCCCCCGCTTTCACTCTTGTGCAATACAGGGATAATCCTTAAACCTCCTTCATTCCTAATTAGTCTTTCTCTCGAACTAAGAGCTGGGGAATGTAAACTTTTGATCAGGTTCACTTGGGTAGTTTCTGTTGTCATGATTTATGAAGAGTAAATACACTTGATTGATAATAAATGGCTTCAGCCAAAACACTAACCATGAGTGAAAGAAATGGAACAGTGTTATCATTCATATTCTCTGAATAATGGCCAAGAAATCAGAAATTTTGCTGGCAGGGTAGGGACACTTATCAGCACAACTGTATATGTCATTATATTTTCTGGATTCCATCTTAGCAGGAGAACTGAGAAAACCGTTGTACATGAATGATTGTGATAGTGGGTCATTGCTTGGCTCAGGAGCAACCCTGCTACTAACCCCCGATATCTGGCTCACGAGCAAACCTGCTACTAACCCCTGTATCTGGCTCAGGAGCAAACCCTGCTACTAACCCCTGTATCTGGCTCAGGAGCAAACCCTGCTACTAACCCCTGTATCTGGCTCAGGAGCAAACCCTGCTACTAACCCCTGTATCTGGCACAGGAGCAAACCCTGCTACTAACCCCTGGTATCTGGTTCACAAGCAACCCTGCTACTAACCCCTGGTATCTGGCTCAGGAGCAACCCTGCTACTAACACCTGGTATCTGGCTCACGAGCAACCCTGCTACTAACCCCTGTATCTGGCTCAGGAGCAACCCTGCTTCTAACCCCTGGTATCTGGCTCACGAGCAACCCTGCTACTAACCCCTGGTATCTGGCTCATGAGCAACCCTGCTACTAACCCCTGGTATCTGGCTCACGAGCAACCCGGCTGCTACTAACCCCTGGTATCTGGCTCACGAGCAACCCTGCTACTAACCCCTGGTATCTGGCTCATGAGCAACCCTGCTGCTAACCCCTGGTATCTGGCTCACGAGCAACCCGGCTGCTACTAACCCCTGGTATCTGGCTCATGAGAAACCCTGCTACTAACCCCTGGTATCTGGCTCACGAGCAACCCAGCTGCTACTAACCCCTGGTATCTGACTCATGAGAAACCCTGCTACTAACCCCTGGTATCTGGCTCATGAGAAAGCCTGCTACTAACCCCTGGTATCTGACTCATGAGAAAGCCTGCTACTAACCCCTGGTATCTGGCTCATGAGAAACCCTGCTACTAACCCCTGGTATCTGGCTCATGAGAAACCCTGCTACTAACCCCTGGTATCTTGCTCAGGAGCAACCCTGCTACTAACCTCTGGTATCTGGCTCACGAGCAACCCTGCTACTAACCCCCTCTGGTATCTAGCTCACAAGCAACCCGGCTGCTACTAACCCCTGGTATTTGGCTCACGAGCAACCCGGCTGCTACTAACCCCTGGTATCTGGCTCACAAGCAACCCGGCTGCTACTAACCCTTGGTATCTGGCTCACGAGCAACCCGGCTGCTACTAACCCTTGGTATCTGGCCCTGCTACTAACCCCTGTATCTGGCTCAGGAGCAAACCCTGCTACTAACCCCTGGTATCTGGTTCACGAGCAACCCTGCTACTAACCCCTGGTATCTGGCTCAGGAGCAACCCTGCTACTAACCCCTGGTATCTGGCTCACGAGCAACCCTGCTACTAACCCCTGTATCTGGCTCAGGAGCAAACCCTGCTACTAACCCATGGTATCTGGCTCACGAGCAACCCTGCTACTAACCCCTGGTATCTGGCTCATGAGCAACCCTGCTACTAACCCCTGGTATCTGGCTCACGAGCAACCCGGCTGCTACTAACCCCTGGTATCTGGCTCACGAGCAACCCTGCTACTAACCCCTGGTATCTGGCTCATGAGCAACCCTGCTGCTAACCCCTGGTATCTGGCTCACGAGCAACCCGGCTGCTACTAACCCCTGGTATCTGGCTCATGAGAACCCTGCTACTAACCCCTGGTATCTGGCTCACGAGCAACCCAGCTGCTACTAACCCCTGGTATCTGACTCATGAGAAACCCTGCTACTAACCCCTGGTATCTGGCTCATGAGAAAGCCTGCTACTAACCCCTGGTATCTGGCTCATGAGAAAGCCTGCTACTAACCTCTGGTATCTGGCTCATGAGAAACCCTGCTACTAACCCCTGGTATCTTGCTCAGGAGCAACCCTGCTACTAACCCCTGGTATCTGGCTCAGGAGCAACCCGGCTGCTACTAACCCCTGGTATCTGGCTCATGAGCAACCCTGCTACTAACCCCTGGTATCTGGCTCACGAGCAACCCTGCTACTAACCTCTGGTATCTGGCTCAAAAGCAACCCGGCTGCTACTAACCCTTGGTATCTGGCTCACGAGCAACCCGGCTGCTACTAACCCCTGGTATCTGGCTCAGGAGCAAACCTGCTACTAACCCCTGGTATCTGGCTCATGAGCAACCCGGCTGCTACTAACCCCTGGTATCTGGCTCACAAGCAACCCGGCTGCTACTAACCCTTGGTATCTGGCTCACGAGCAACCCGGCTGCTACTAACCCTTGGTATCTGGCTCACGAGCAACCCGGCTGCTACTAACCCCTGGTATCTGGCTCAGGAGCAACCCTACTACTAACCCCTGGTATCTGGCTCACAAGCAACCCGGCTGCTACTAACCCCTGGTATCTGGCTCATGAGAAACCTTGCTACTAACCCCTGGTATCTGGCTCAGGAGAAACCCTGCTACTAACCCCTGGTATCTGGCTCATGAGAAACCCTGCTACTAACCCCTGGTATCTGGCTCATGAGAAACCCTGCTACTAACCCCTGGTATCTTGCTCAGGAGCAACCCTGCTACTAACCTCTGGTATCTGGCTCACGAGCAACCCTGCTACTAACCCCCTCTGGTATCTGGCTCACAAGCAACCCGGCTGCTACTAACCCCTGGTATCTGGCTCACGAGCAACCCGACTGCTACTAACCCCTGGTATTTGGCTCACGAGCAACCCGGCTGCTACTAACCCCTGGTATCTGGCTCACAAGCAACCCGGCTGCTACTAACCCTTGGTATCTGGCTCACGAGCAACCCGGCTGCTACTAACCCCTGGTATCTGGCTCACAAGCAACCCGGCTGCTACTAACCCCTGGTATCTGGCTCACGAGCAACCTGGCTGCTACTAACCCTTGGTATCTGGCTCACGAGCAACCCGGCTGCTACTAACCCCTGGTATCTGGCTCATGAGCAACCCTGCTACTAACCCCTGGTATCTGGCTCATGAGCAACCCGGCTGCTACTAACCCCTGGTATCTGGCTCACAAGCAACCCGGCTGCTACTAACCCTTGGTATCTGGCTCACGAGCAACCCTACTACTAACCCCTGGTATCTGGCTCACAAGCAACCCGGCTGCTACTAACCCCTGGTATCTGGCTCACAAGCAACCCGGCTGCTACTAACCCTGGTATCTGGCTCATGAGAAACTTTGCTACTAACCCCTGGTATCCAGGGGCGGATCCAGAAACAGGTTTCGGGGGGGGGCATTCTACCAGTTTTGGCCAAGAGTTGGTGTTGGGTTCGCAGTGACGGGCAGATATATTGGCCCCCAGCTCACATGGATATATATTGCCCCAACTCACATGGATATATATATTGCCCCCAGGCATCTCACATAGATTTATATATTGCCCCCAGGCAGCTCACATGGTATATATATATATTACCCCCAAGCAGCTCACATGGATATAGATATTTGCCCCCAGCTCACATGTATATATATATTGCCCCCAAGGCATCTCACATGGATTTACAGTTGTGTTCAAAATTATTCAACCCCCACTGAAATTGAGTGTTTTGGCCAGTTTGACATTGACATTGATTTTGATCATTCAGTCATCTTGCTTACAATTAAATCAAAGAGGCACGTGTAGGTCAGACAAATATAACATAACATTTATAATGAAATAACCGCAAATGTCTTTTCTGTGCTCACATCATTATCAGTTTTATTCAACCCCCAAGTGACATTCAATCTTAGTACAACATCCTTTTACAGTTATAACAGCTTTTAAACGTGAAGCATAGCTTGACACAAGTGTCTTGCAGCCATCTACGGGTATCTTCGCCCATTCATCATGGGCAAAAGCCTCCAGTTCAGTCACATTCTTAGGCTTGCGCACTGCAACTGCTTTCTTTAAGTCCCACCAGAGGTTCTCAATCGGATTTAAGTCAGGTGACTGCGATGGCCACTCCAAAATGTTCCAGCCTTTAATCTGCAACCATGCTCTAGTGGACTTGGAGGTATGCTTGGGATCATTGTCCTGTTGAAAGGTCCAACGTCTCCCAAGCCTCAGGTTTGTGACGGACTGCATCACATTGTCATCCAATATCTCCTGGTACTGAAGAGAATTCATGGTACCTTGCACACGCTGAAGCTTCCCTGTACCTGCAGAAGCAAAACAGCCCCAAAGCATGATTGACCCCCGCCATGCTTCACAGTAGGCAAGTTGTTCTTTTCTTCATAGGCCTTGTTCTTCCTCCTCCAAACATAGCGTTGATCCATGGGCCCAAACAGTTCTAATTTTGTTTCATCAGTCCACAGAACACTATCCCAAAACTTCTGTGCTTTGTCCACATGACTTTTGGCATACTGCAGTCGACTCTTCTTATTCTTTGGAGACAGCAAGGGGGTGCGCCTGGGAGTTCTGGCATGGAGGCCTTCATTACGCAGTGTGCGCCGTATTGTCTTTGCTGAAACTTCAGTACCCACATCTGACAAATCTTTTCTCAGTTCCTCAGCAGTCACACAGGGACTTTTCTTCACTCTACGCTTCAGGTAGCGCACAGCAGTGGAAGTCAGCATCTTCTTTCTGCCACGACCAGGTAGCGTTTCAACAGTGCCCTTTGCCTTGAATTTGCGAATGATGCTTCCTATGGTCTCTCTTGGTATGTTTAACATCTTTGCAATCTTCTTATAGCCATTGCCCTTCCTGTGAAGAGTAATCACCTCTTCTCTTGTCTTCCTGGACCATTCTCTTGACTTCACCATGTTTGTAACCACACCAGTAAATGTCTAGAAGGAGCTGAGTATCACAGTCATTTTTAAGAATTATACCCTTATCCTCTTCTTACACTTTTTCCCATGTAAGTTACCTTCTTAGACCTACTAACCCCCCCAGGCCCCCCTACCCGCCCCGCCCCGCCCCTTTCCCATAAATGAAAACACAACAAAGTATTGGCATTTTGAAAAGGTCACGTCTTTTATTACTTAAGGCCAATTTCTTTGCCTCTAAGGCAGAATTATTATTATCGATCCTCGTATGCCAAATACGCTTCACCAGATAACACTGGCAGCCAGATAACACTGACAACTGCAATGCACCACAAGCATTGCCCAGAAATAGCGCCCCACGTGGCTAAGCAGGATGACCACACGTCTGCTCAGTGTATTTTTATGGCAGATAGCAGGCCGAGAGGATCTGCAAACCAGGAAGGCACCTGAGCCTGGCCGTATGAAACCACAACTCACCCCGTACCCTGCAGACCCTCCCCCCACTATCGCCCTCCACGTGCCAGGCCACCTATTTCATCACTCCTCCTAAACCATGTCCATCTTAAGCGCAATCCCCCAGCTGTGGCCGTTCAAACCACCAGCTGGCTTCCTGCCACATGGTAAAGTACCCAATTTAAGCGCAATCCACCCAGTTGTGGCCGTAAAAAAACACCATCTGGCTTCAAGCCTCTTGGGATACTATGTGATCGATAATAATTGCTCTAAACCATGCTTTTAATCAAAGAACAATCCCCCAATCCTGGCCGTTCAAAAACCACAGGCTGGCTTCATGTAACATGGTGTATAACTTGATGGAATAGGTAGACTAACCATGTCCATATTTAGACAATCCCCCAGACATGGCCGTATAAACCATGAACCGGGTTCATGCGACAAGGCATAATTCCATATGGGAAACCACGGGCGGTCTTGCATGAGTGGTGGAATCACCACTCCATTGCCCCTATCCATGGTGCTTCTGCTGCGTGACCTTTCCGACGTTGTAGAGAACCAGCATCTCTGAAAGAGAAAACAAAACAGGGTGGGTTGGGTGGGAGTAAAAGAAAAATTATTGCAATACCAAAATGTCCCCGCCCAGACTCTTGTATCCTCCCTTCGTCCTCCTTCCCCATTGTTTATCTTTCCATTGTACCCAATCACAAAGAGCCATGCTTCAGCTCATAAAACAAAGCCTGATCCCATATAACAAAGGAAACTCCCTCCTTTCCATCTTGTGCAATACAGGGATAATCCTTAAACCTCCTTCATTCGTAATTAGTCCTTCTCTCGAACAAAGCTGCCTAATTGGTGCTTATTATGCTTTATTGCTGCTCCGTGACATCCACAGGTGTTTTCAATACCTGATTGAAAACACTTGAATGAACCTCTGTTCTTCAGAGTGGTAGTCTTTAAGGGGTTGAATAATTGTGTCAATGAAGAATTCACAAAAGAAACATTTACTACTGTATTACAAAACCAATTGATGTCATTTTAGTTGCATATGGTTCTTTAAAAAGTCCTTGTAGGATTTCATTCTGAATACAATTACAAATGTACACTAAATTCCCTAAAACCCTTTACAGCATTGGGGGTTGAATAATTTTGAACACAACTGTATATATTGCCCCCAGGCAGCTCACATGGATATATATATTGCCCCCAGGCAGCTCACATGGATATATATATTGCCCCCAAGCAGCTCACATGGATATAGATATTTGCCCCCAGCTCACATGTATATATATATTGCCCCAACTCACATGGATATATATATTGCCCCCAGGCAGCTCACATGGATATATATATTGCCCCCAGGTAGCTCACATGGATATATATATTGTCCCCAGGCAGCTCACATGGATACATATACATTGCCCCCAAAAGCAGCTCACATGGAAATAGATATATGCCCCCAGGCAGCTCACATGGATATATATATTGCCCCCAGGCAGCTCACATGGGTATATTTGCCCTTAGCTCACATGGGTATATGTTGCCCCCCGCTTCATGGGTATATATTGCCCCCACTCCATGGGTATATTTGCCCCCAGCTCCATGGGTATATTTGTCTCAGCTCCACGGGTATATTTGCCCCCGCTTCATGGGTATATTTGCCCCCGCTTCATGGGTATATTTGCCCCCGGCTCCATGGGTATATTTGCCTCCAGCTCATGGGTATATTTGCCCCCCGCTTCATGGGTATATTTGCCCCCCGATTCATGGGTATATTTTCCCCCCGATTCATGGGTATATTTGCCCCCGCTTCATGAGTATTTTTGCCCCCAGCTTCATGGGTATATTTGCCCCCCGCTTCATGGGTATATTTGCCCCCTGCTTCATGGGTATATTTGCCCCCGCTTCATGGGTATTTTTGTCCCCAGCTTCATGGGTATATTTGCCCCAGCTCTCACCTCTTTGCTGGTCCAGACCGTCCAGGCCAGGCTCCGCCGGCGTTCTCCTCTTCTCCCCGGCCCCCCACGAGGCGACAGGCGAGTGGCCGCTGACATGTACCTTGGCTGCTTGCTGGGAAGTGGGAACCACCTGACCAGCAGCGCAGCCCTGTTCTCGCGAGATCACGCGGCTGGTCAGGTGGTTTTCGTCCCAGGCGAGCGACCAGCGTGTCAGCGCAGCGGCTGCTCGTCAGTAGGGAGAAGAGGAGAATGCTGGCAGCGATTTTCTCGGGGGGGGGGGGGCAATTGCCCCGTTGCCCCCCTCTGGATCCGCCCCTGCTGTTATCTGGCTCATGAGAAACCCTGCTACTAACCCCTGGTATCTTGCTCACGAGTAACCCTGCTACTAACCCCTGGTATCTTGCTCACGAGTAACCCTGCTACTAACCCCTGGTATCTGGCTCACAAGCAACCCGGCTGCTACTAACCCCTGGTATCTGGCTCACGAGCAACCCGGCTGCTACTAACCCCTAGTATCTGGCTCACGAGCAACCCGGCTGCTACTAACCCCTGGTATCTGGCTCACGAGCAACCCGGCTGCTACTAACCCTTGGTATCTGGCTCACGATTAACCCGGCTGCTACTAACCCTTGGTATCTGGCTCACGAGCAACCCGGCTGCTACTAACCCTTGGTATCTGGCTCAGGAGCAAACCTGCTACTAACCTCTGGTATCTGGCTCCGGAGCTACCCTGGTCTTAACACCTGGTGTCTGTCGTTCTGTTCTGTTGGTGCATACCTCTGGTACTGTTTGTATTTGGTAATAGGTAGAGATTCCAGCCACTTAAAGGATCGCAGTGTAGGATAGCCCATCTGCGTATAGGGATTAGACATATATCGAGGAGGTATGTGACACAGAAGCACCACATGGTGTAATGTCCCATGCCAGAAAGCCCGGCGGCACCTTCCTCATACACCTGCAAGATGCATTCCAGGCTTTCTCACTGTTCCACTTACAGCTATATTGACCCACTGCGCCGTCCTGGGTTCTCCAACACCTGTTACAGCCACTGGTCTCACTATAAACTCTAATGAGATCTCTACTTAAAGATACCTACACTCTTTCTCCAATGCTCAGCGCTGTGTGTTTTACCACAAATCTCTGTGCACCCTCCAGCTTGTTCTGTGTTACTAACCTACCTACAGTTGTGTTCAAAATTATTCAACCCCCACTGAAATTTAGTGTTTTGGCCAGTTTGACATTGATTTTGATCATTCAGTCATCTTGCTTACAATTAAATCAAAGAGGCACGTGTAGGTCAGACAAATATAACCTAACATTTATAATGAAATAACCACAAATGTCTTTTCTGTGCTCACATCATTATCAGTTTTATTCAACCCCCAAGTGACATTCAATCTTAGTACTTAGTACAATATCCTTTTACAGTTATAACAGCTTTTAAACGTGAAGCATAGCTTGACACAAGTGTCTTGCAGCGATCTACGGGTATCTTCGCCCATTCGTCATGGGCAAAAGCCTCCAGTTCAGTCACATTCTTAGGCTTGCGCACTGCAACTGCTTTCTTTAAGTCCCACCAGAGGTTCTCAATCGGATTTAAGTCAGGTGACTGCGATGGCCACTCCAAAATGTTCCAGCCTTTAATCTGCAACCATGCTCTAGTGGACTTGGAGGTATGCTTGGGATCATTGTCCTGTTGAAAGGTCCAACGTCTCCCAAGCCTCAGGTTTGTGACGGACTGCATCACATTGTCATCCAATATCTCCTGGTACTGAAGAGAATTCATGGTACCTTGCACACGCTGAAGCTTCCCTGTACCTGCAGAAGCAAAACAGCCCCAAAGCATGATTGACCCCCCGCCATGCTTCACAGTAGGCAAGGTGTTCTTTTCTTCATAGGCCTTGTTCTTCCTCCTCCAAACATAGCGTTGATCCATGGGCCCAAACAGTTCTAATTTTGTTTCATCAGTCCACAGAACACTATCCCAAAACTTCTGTGCTTTGTCCACATGACTTTTGGCATACTGCAGTCGACTCTTCTTATTCTTTGGAGACAGCAAGGGGGTGCGCCTGGGAGTTCTGGCATGGAGGCCTTCATTACGCAGTGTGCGCCGTATTGTCTGAGCTGAAACTTCAGTACCCACATCTGACAAATCTTTTCTCAGTTCCTCAGCAGTCACACAGGGACTTTTCTTCACTCTACGCTTCAGGTAGCGCACAGCAGTGGAAGTCAGCATCTTCTTTCTGCCACGACCAGGTAGCGTTTCAACAGTGCCCTTTGCCTTGAATTTGCGAATGATGCTTCCTATGGTCTCTCTTGGTATGTTTAACATCTTTGCAATCTTCTTATAGCCATTGCCCTTCCTGTGAAGAGTAATCACCTCTTCTCTTGTCTTCCTGGACCATTCTCTTGACTTCATCATGTTTGTAACCACACCAGTAAATGTCTAGAAGGAGCTGAGTATCACAGTCATTTTAAAGCTGCCTAATTGGTGCTTATTATGCTTTATTGCTGCTCCGTGACATCCACAGGTGTTTTCAATACCTGATTGAAAACACTTGAATGAACCTCTGTTCTTCAGAGTGGTAGTCTTTAAGGGGTTGAATAATTGTGTCAATGAAGAATTCACAAAAGAAACATTTACTACTGTATTACAAAACCAGTTGATGTCATTTTAGTTGCATATGGTTCTTTAAAAAGTCCTTGTAGGATTTCATTCTGAATACAATTACAAATGTCACTAAATTCCCTAAAACCCTTTACAGCATTGGGGGTTGAATAATTTTGAACACAACTGTATATCACTGTATCCTCGCTCCCCAGTACAAAGTCCTGTCTCTGCTGTCCGTATTCCTCTCTGTGGTTTAGCTCACCAACTTCCACTGCTCAGTAACTTCGGTTTCCACTGCTCAGCAATTCCGACCTCTAACCGTTACTGCTCAGCGACTCCGGTTTCCAGCCTCCACTGCTCAGCAACTCCGAACTCCAGCTGCCACTGCCCTGCATATGTGGTCTCCAGCCTTCATTGTTTATTTTACCTGTGCCCATACCTATTCCTGTCCTGTCCTGTCCATTTCATTTACCCATGTCCAGCCCTGTTCCTGTCCAGTCCATTTGCTTCTGTCGGTCTCGGCTTTGTGCCCAGCCTCACCCTTGTCTCGCCCTTGTGCTCAGCCTTGCCTGTCTCCTTGCCCCAGCCTTGCTCTTTCCATAGTCCCTTATGATTTATTATTTGTCTTGCTTGTTCCTTGTTTGCCATTATACTTAAATAAATTCCTCAATAAACTTAAAAATAAACACAAACAGCACAAGAGTGAAAAATATAAAACAAATATAAACAAAAGACAAGTGTCGTGCAGCCCTATATGAATGTGGGAGTGCAACAAAGCTCCAAAAACTTCACACTTGTAAAAATCTGTGAATATGGTATACACATTCAAAGCGCAATAAAGAACACATATACATTTTAATACTAGTGTATAATAAAAACACAATGACGAGTGATAAATTAGCTGCTTATATCAGCACTTATATCGTGAAGAACATAGTGCACTCGGTTTGTTATGAAACATATGGCCTCTACTGATACTTAAAAAATAGTGTTTCTTCACAAGAGTCCACCACTGCAGTATGTGCAGTTCCTCAAAAAGGAAACCGAGACATGAAAAAACACATGGTGCAGCTAGAAAACGTCATAAAGGCGTAAAAACGTGAGGGAACTCCCCCCCCCACCAAGTATGAGAGCCAAATTAAAGTTGCTCCTCTTTCGGCATATCAAACTTCAGGGGTGATCTAGCTCGTACTCGCCTCACACTGTATTCATCGACTACATCTAGAGGACGTTTTGCAAATAAAATCTAATGTGTTTAAAGTGTATCATGAGCTGTTTAAGCATTTCTTTAGAATTTAGAAACTCATTACATGCTCCAGGAGTAACATCTTATCTGAAAATATAGAATTCACCATTTCTCTCTTACTGGAGATTAGATTACATATTCCCCAATAGCCCCTCCCTAACATTTTAATCTATTTTTTATTAGGCGACTAAAATGTCAATGGGTTTTCATCATAGTTTTAGAAATAAAAATAAATTTATAATTTCGTTTACAAAAATAATTTAGTCTATTAAGGGCCACATTGCATTCTCCGCGCTAAAACGGGGGCGCTATAGAGAAAAGACTGTGCCCGCAGTTTTCTCCCTACCGCCCCCGTTTTAATTTGGGATTACAATGCAGGTGCTTAAAAAGCTGCCTGCATTGTTACAGCGCGCTACACCCCGGGATGCTCGCGGCAGTGCTGAGCTCCGCCGCGAGCATCCATTTGATGGAGTCCATAGGACTCCATTGAGCCAGACACAGGCGGTCACATGACCTGCCGGATCTCACCTCGCGACTCGCGAGATCTGGCTGGTCGGCTGCGTGATACGCAGGGGGAGACTGAGGAACTTTGCCCCCCAGTCTCTCCCTGCTCCGGGCGGATGGAGGAGGCGGACAGAGCCGCGGGACAGGAGTTGAGTTTATGACTCTGTTTTTTTGGCTGGTGTTAACGGATTTTGCAGTAGCGGAATCCGTTAACACCAAGTCCTGGCTGTGGTTAACTTTCTGTTAACTGCGGCCAGACTTTAATCAGCGCTAGTAGATTGCGCTCCCCGTGTTAAGTATAGGGAGCACAAAGTACGGTAACCTCGCTCTGAAAAGCACATGGTACCAAACGCAAATGGGTTACTTAACCTGTTAGCGTTTGGATTGTAATATGCGATAAACACCGCGGCAAACGTTAATGCTCAAGCAGGTGAGCGCTAACGTTAGCACCAAGTGTGTAATGTGGCCCTAAGTCTTTGATGAAAATTATTAGTTGACAAAATTAACACTGGTCACATTGGTTACAGAGTGTCTTATCGAGAGCACGTTATTCATTTCCCCGGATAAAGCTTCGTCGAGCTAATGGTCACTGACCGCAATACCAAGTTGTTTTATAAGAGTAGTACTTATGACGGCATAACGTAACGATGTATAATAATAATAGATTTGTTGAACTGTCGGGTATTTTCATAGGAAAACAAAAGGGATCCTGTCGCCATTTTGTGTAATATTTGTTCTCATCTATCTCTTTCTTCTAAAATATATATTTTTTTAATTACCTTTCACCTACTTTGGAAAAAAGAGGAATTCATACAAAGTTTTAAACTCATTCGAAAGGAATAAAAGATTTATGTGTGTTTTTAAATGACTATTATTGTGTAGATATGAGGACGCTAGAGAGTCTGGTTTTATTTGATATATGTTATTTATAAGACTAGACATGTCAAAAGAAAAATTTATAGTGCCTGTTCCGATAAGGAGTCTTTGTGTAAAATATATATCTAGGCACAAGTATATATATATATATATATATATAATATATATACACACACACACTTCTCCACGGTCTCCGCACTCCTACTTACAGGTACTCGTTCCCCGGTGCTGGGAAGAGGTCACCTCCATATACAAACATCCGAGATCCTTCAACACGGAGACTTAGTTGATGCAAAAAAAATTGTCTTTATTCTTTCGACGTTTCAGTACACACAGATACTTTCATCAGGATAAAGTATGCAGCATTCTGTTAGGTTTATATAGACACAGCATACAACCTTGATTTTAATCAGCAACATACCATGTGATAACATTAATTAAGGATATTAAATAAACCTGTGTCATTGCCATAGCAACCAATACTCAACAAAGTAATAAAAAACGCTTTTACATTTTATCATGGTAGATCGCTGTATAGCTACAATTCTCATGCTAAATTATCCACATATAACAGTTTTATTATCAAAAAGCAGTTCTGTTAGGTAAACAGTATCAATTTTATTCATAAAAATTGCACTAATAGTAAATGCACGTAAAACTAAAAACAGGAGAACGGAGGACCTCCTCACCACTCTCAGCCAGCTGATATAAACAAATCCAAAGAACACATATGAAATTACTATCGAACAGGTGAATTTTTCTCATTAAGACCCTTTGGTATCAAACTATCCAGGTGATGAATCTAATAAGCCTCTCTTTTAAGTAACTCATTGGCTCGGTCCCCCCCTCTAATGAGAGGGGGGACATGGTCGATGCCCATCACTCTCATGGAGGACAGGGAATGATGTTCAAAAAAATGCCTAGCAACTGGTTGCGGGCTCTCCTTGCCCCCCAATGCTGCCCTAATCGATGTCCTATGGTTAGCCATCCTTTCCCTTAAGTTATTGTTGGTTTTACCCACGTACACTAGCCCACATGGACACACAATACGATAGATGACAAAATTGGTAGTACACATAATTCGATGTTGAACGAACATAGGAGTACCGCTGTATGGGTGAGAAAAACTTTTACCAGGGGTGATGTAATTGCACGTAGTGCAACCAACACACCTGTAACACCCTGGGTGCGAGGGTGCAACTCTAGAAAAAAGGCTATACTGGTCAGTATGGACCAGATAGTCCCTAAGATTTTTGCCCCTTCTGTAACACATCATAGGGGGAGCCCCAAGGCTCACAGGTAATTTCGGGTCAGTAGAAAGAATATTCCTGTGACGCTTAATGCAAGGAGAGCCCGCAACCAGTTGCTAGGCATTTTTTTGAACATCATTCCCTGTCCTCCATGAGAGTGATGGGCATCGACCATGTCCCCCCTCTCATTAGAGGGGGGACCGAGCCAATGAGTTACTTAAAAGAGAGGCTTATTAGATTCATCGCCTGGATAGTTTGATACCAAAGGGTCTTATTGAGAAAAATTCATTTACCCCTTTCCTACCTGTTCGATAGTAATTTCATACTCCAAGGTTTATATTAATTTCTTGTCTATTTTCCCTTAAAATAAGACTGAATAACCTAAATATACCATTGGTATTGGAGGGGCTGTTATAATAATTTATACGAATAGAAAGAATACAGATCTTGACAAAAATACAGAGGGTGTCTGTTGTGATGACCACCCGCTAGCTACCCAGTCATCACGTGCAGAGGGAGGCGTACAAGGAGTCAACAGCTCCAAGCCTCTGGACCTACTAACTCTACCCCCTCTCAGGGCCCCAAGTTATGCCAACCTAGCCCCCCCAAAACCGTACACATCCTTCCGACTATACTCTGCCACCACGAAAGTAATAGGGCACTTTTGAAACCCCCGTAACTGTATAGCCCCCCTAATCCAAGAGCATAACCGTATACAGCTAAAATATCTCCCAAATGGTAAAATTCTACAATATCGCAGCTTACAGGAGAACACATATCATCTACAACCAAAGACAGTACTGGGTTACAACGTTTTAATGGCAAAAACCAAAAATAAAACTTTTCACAGTGCCAATATCACATAACAAGACATACGAAATATAATAAAATGTGTAAATACAGTTCTTGAAATAAAACACAGAAAACTACCTTACATAGATAGCACTAGGAAGCAGACTCCCATGGGTATTTCAGCATGTACGTCCCTTGTTCTTAGATGTTGCTTCAAAGAAAGTCCTTAGGAAATAACACCCAGGTTCTGGTGAGCATCCTGTATAAAGAAGCCCTTCTCCCACCACGCACCAACCACCACCCTATTTGATTCATGTCTCCATTCCCCCATCTGTAGGGGTCGTAAATACTGCAGGCGCGTGGCCATTAAAGCATCTGACCGACCCTACTGGGATATTAAGAATTTCTTAAAAATGCTTCCAGTTAGTCTCCACTGTCCCAGTTACTGTGATTATCATTCATCGGGTCAAATGGTTTCATTGGAGTCCAAACGTGACCCGGTTACCATATCCCTTTGTCCACTGCGCCAACTCCTTTGAAAAGAAGACAGGAAAACCCCCCACAAATTCTGCATTTAAATCTGGCACAGTGCAAGAACCATGCCTGTGCGGGACAGTGTCACCTGCGACTAAAACCTTCATAGAATTTATACCTGGATTAGAACCATTGGCAGATCCAGGGAGGGGACACAAGAGGCATTTGTCACCCCCCCCAAACTGCAAACCCATTGTAGGAGATGCAAGGACTCCTTTAGACCCCTGTATCATTGCCTCCCTACACGGTGCATGATCGACTGAGATGTCATTGGAAAGACCAGAATCTGGCTCTTCCATTGATACCAAACGGGACCGTGTACAATGTACCAAGGAAGAAAACTAAACATTTTACAAGAGGATTTCTTTTATTTGCTTAGAAAATGCAGCCACAGATTCTCCATTTCCTGAGGTTTTGTTTTAAAAAAAGGGACCCTGTCAAATATACAACCGAAACGATCAGATTCTTGAACGTGGAGTCGCTGCGAACTGAAAAACTATTAGAAAACAATAGTAAAGTGCCCCCCCCCAAAAGCTAGGAATACACATAAAGACCTTTTCCCGCTTCAAATCATTGCATCGTTAGACATTTTCATGCTAGTCTCCTCTTCGCACGAGGAAACTGGGCGCTGCTACGAGATTCACGCTTTACGTATGCAAGTTCGATCGTGCCTGCGCAGTGCGATGGATCGGAGCTGCGCATGCGAGGGGAAACCCGCAGGCAGGTGAGACATGACACACGCGCCGGTGCAAAGTGAATGTAGCGTTACATAGGATGTTTGTGCAATATTCACATTTTCTCTAAATTTAATTGAAAATGAGTGAATTTATCTGAAACGATGCTAACTAGGGATGTGCATGGCTGAAAAATGTGTTTTGTTTAGTTACATTTTTAAATTATTTTGTTTTCGGAATCTCGTAACTAATTTTGTTTTGTATTTCATTTAGTTTAGTTTTGGATCGATTTGAAATTTCGTATCGATTCGAAATTTCAAAACGATTCGAATTTCAAATATCAATTCAATAGTTGATATCAATTCGAATTCTGGATCACTAAATAAAACCCCAATTGATCAAATTTTGCTGTTAAAAGAAAAGCTAGGGTTAAATTTTAAGCTGTGTCACAGATTTAGTATTTCAGTCAAATTAAACAATGAAACAAAATTAATTTGTTTCATAAACTCCTTTACTGATTATTACTTGTATTGTAAGTTAAGATCAATTTGATAGTCCATTTCAAATTCGATAGTTGATATTGATTATTCAAATTTTTATTTTATGATGATCACAGTGTAAAAAAATTAATTTCGTTAGGTACCATTTTGTTTCGTTTCGAATTCATATCATATCGATTCGTTATTTCATTCCAAATTCCGAATTTTCTCAAAAACGAATCACATTTCTAGTGCTAATGTTCCACTTCATTATTTCTATACTTTATTTATAAAGCACAAAAGGACAGAAAACACGATTCCCTTGGAAACTTAAAATCCACATATCAGAGCACAGGAGGCCACGTTACTGTCTCCCGTACACAGGAATTTATCTATTTATCACCCAAAAAAACACAGAAAAATGCTTAAAAACTGCTGGCCTGCGTTTTAACAATCTGTCGATATCGCTCAGTGAAAGCTTTTAAATCAAAATTAAACTCATTCCGCTTCTCGACAGCGATTAGAGTGGACGGGGGTGACTGGCGGATAAACGGCTGCATCGCTTCACGTGTAATGCAGGAAGATTGCGTTTGCCCGACTCGTTAGCGTTTCATCAATTAAACCAAAATAAATTGTGATAAAATAATAGTTTTCAAAAATCGCAACTAATTTCCCTCCTTTGACAAATCATTCCTATACCGAGGCGCATGCGCCCCTCCATCACAAAATACATGTACTGTACGCGCCAGCCGAGCAAAGCCTGCGCCGACGTTAAGCGAAACATATAAGCAACAAAAGCTGCAAACGCTATAATCGTTAAACTGCGAAAACCTGTCAATGGCAGCAAGATTTTACACAACTTCTCCGCATCAAATCACTTTCTATACGTCCTGAGTTAAAGCAACTTATGTACAACTTATGCTACTTTGTTGGAAACTTCAATACAGGACAAACTTTATTTACAAATTGCTGAATTGACGATAAACAAATATACAAATAAATGTCACATTATAAATCTCAATTCAAGAGACATTTAAAATCAAAAGATAGATTAAAATACCTCAAATACCTCAGACTAATAGTACCCAGTCTCCCTCTGCAAATCAATCCTCAGCCCTACACGGTCATGCGAGATTCTACAGGTCACGTGACCTGGCAGCGCAAACATGCACAGAGTCCTATAGACTCCAGGAGAACATTGAGGAGGGTAGCGCTGCGTTACGTGGCAGGCTGCTGAAACATGGTGCTAAAATGGGTAGGCTAGAGGGAAAGCAGCATGCACACATTATCCCCGTTTTGGCTCAGGGCACGGAATAATGCTTTAACCTCCCTGGCGGTATTCCCGAGTGTGACTCGGGGTTAAATTTCACTACCGCGAACAGTAACCCCGAGCCACACTCGGGCTGGATGCATACTCACCTCATCCTGCGCTCCCAGGCTGTCCCTCGCAGTGTGATCGCGGCAAGTTGCTTCCTGGTAAGGCTCCCTGAGAGTCACACTATGCAGGGGGCGGGACCAGGCAGCAAACGTAGAGAAAAATTATAAAACACTGTATAATCCAAAGTGCAATGTTAATGAACGGTGGCACTACAGGACAAGACATAGACCATACATCGTCTCACCCTTGTTTGCAGACAGATTTCAGTGGTTTTTGTTGTATTGTAATGAATATCATTTATTTGCATTATTTTGGATAATTATTTTTGGGATAATAAATTATTATGTTGTGTTTCAAACTTTATCGGACTCCGTGTATTTACTATTTTTTATTTATTTATAAAGGATTTTACCAGTAAGGACTCTTGATTGCACGGATTTCAGTGCGTGATTCCTAATTATTACAGGCTAACTATGTACAAAAACACGTTTCCTTTAAAAAAAAATGGAGACGCTTTTAGACATGAAATTTTGAAGAAATTTGACCACCAGGGAGGTTAAGAGTCAAAAACTGATTAAATATTCTATTAGGTTTGTGGATCTTAAAGGGACGCTCTACTCACCCTGACCAGCTTACATTTATAAAGTGCTCAGGATGTGAGGAGTGCCCCCTCCTGCCCCGTTCTGGTGACATCACCGGGTGAAGTGGAGGAGTTTCCTCCACCCCACCCTGCGTCACCAGCAGCCAGGTTTTGAATTTCCCAGCTGTCGTCACCAAATCTGTCACTAGTGATGTCACACACAGAGAGCGGGCGACGTCACCCTGTGAGACCAATCTCTGTAGCGAGCGTTCACAGTGAGGCAGCGATGGATCAAATCTGTGCATGCGCGTGCAGCTCCCATCCATTGCTCTGCGCAGGCGCTACGCAACTTGCGTTCGTAAAGTGTGTAAGACCCGTAGCGGTGCGCATTTTGCGATTCCTAAACTACAGAGTAACGTAGGGGCATAAATTGCATTAGAAAGCTTCAGGCTTCGGGAGCCCCTGAGTCGAAGAGGAGTAGCTGCGCGAGGAGAGGGACAAAAGGCGACTAAAATCACCTAAAAAACATTGGGCAGAGGCTGTCAGCAGGATCTGCCCAATTATTAAAGTACAAAGGTGAGATACTCGGTTTTTACCAGCCTTGTTCCTTTAAGCACCACGTTTACGATAGCATTTTCTTCATTTCGTTTCGTCTATTGTATCCGTTTTATTGACTTTAAAAAAAAAAATGATGTTATCTTTAAAACCTATGACCTGTGTCCATTTCTTTATTAGGATGATAATACTTTGATGTGCATTGTCCTTTTTTTTCCTTCCTTCCGCGATTCTTTATCAGGAGTCACATAGACACTCCGGGGCGGGATCTCTCTATATACAGACCCTTTCTGTTTCCGCGGTGTCGTTATAAGATTGGTTCTCATAGTCACTTTTGAAGATCTGAGGCTTTGAAATCACCTTTTTGTTGACGTGCTCGAGGTCTCCGATTCCTGTCATTGTTAATACTCCCGTCGCGTCGCTCTGCACAAAAACAAAAAATATATACGATACTTACGTACAGCTTAGTGCTGCGATGAATAACGGGCGCTGAAGGGAAACAAGTAGGATCGTATTAAAAAGGATATTCCAATGCTTGAGCTCAGAACAGAAACAGATATACGTACGTTTTTTTCCCTGAGTAAACATAAGCGAATGCAGAGGAAAAATCCAATGATAAGACTCGCAAAAACCTTGGCGCCGATTAAACCATAAAGCAGAAACAGGACAGGGTCTCCTTGCTCTGAAACAAGAGTTTAAATGTCATTTAATCGCATTAGGCTAGGATCAGACGAACGCACGTGCAGCCGCACTTTATCACGGCCGTAGTAGCAGCAAATGACGGCCAATGACGGGCAATATACAAAAGTGCGGCCGCGCAACGCAAGCAGCAAACAAAACATTTTTTCGAGAACGTCAAACCGCTAGTACTGACGTACAGAGTGCGCTGCGTCCACTAGCGGCGTGTGTACGTGATTAGGAGACGTCAGACGCTGCTAATGTCCGGCCAACATAACGTCCAGACACAAAAAGGGTTTTATTGATGATCCATACAAAATCACGGCCGAAAATGCGCATCGTATGACCGCTATCGCGTATTCCGTGAAAAAATACGTCCATTCGTCCGAACGCACTTTTTCACGGGCGACACAAAAAATGCGTTCGTCTGACCCTAGCCTTAATTGATCAATATTATCATCATTATTTTCTGGTAGGACAATATTTAATAATGATAATAACATTATTTTTAGTGTGTTTAATAATGATAAATATAATAAAAAATAATAGCATTATTAAATATACTAAAAATAATAACATTATCATTATTAAATAATAAAAAATAACATAATGATGTTATTGTTATTATAATTTTTAGTATACCATGATTATCATTATTAAATATATTATTATTAATAAATTACTCATCTATTTATTATCTTCACGTCATTTCGTTACATCGTTACTTGTTGTCTAGTTGTGATAATCGTAACCTTTTACATTCATAGATTTTTTGGCCCGAGCTCGGTGTTTTTTGTGCACGAAGAGCCGGTGTTGTATCAGATCTCATTCCCCGTTGAGATCTGTTCGAAGCAGCCTTCGGCAAAAATGGGACCTCCACCTACCCAGGCTCCTGCACAGCTGTCACTGTGCAGGGAGCTGTACAGGGGCATGAGATTTGGAGGCACACTCACGCCCCGGTACAGCTCTTTGCTCAGTGACAGATGTGCAGGTGCGTGGGTAGGTTGAGTTCTGATTTTTGCCGAAGGCTACTTCGAACAGATCTCAACGAGGAATGAGATCCGACACAACACCGGCCTTGCTGTTCTATATAGCGCAGTGTTGTGCCTGGATTTATAGTGTGTTTTAGTTGATTTTTCAGCTTTTGGTTGACTCGTGCTCTTCATCTCATGTCCCACATCAGTTACAATGTCTCTCGTGAAGTTAATGTTCTAGGATTGGGCTTTTACTGAATTCCGCACCGATATAGAATCAGAATCCCCCACCGTGGAAGCTCGTGATGTGAATGAGCGAGGGGAGCGTACGGTGACCAGAAATTCACATCCCCCTTGTTGGAAGCTCACTGTCACACATTGAGCTAGGGGACACGTAGGTGCCTGCATCCAGCCTTACGTAAGGGGAACGTATGGCGACCAGGAAGACACACACTGTGTATTATACAATAAGATTCCCACACAAACTCCATATCCAGTCGTTACCTTCCCGGCAGTGTTCCTGCGGGATCACGGTTCTGTTGACGGTCCTGGCTGGGTTCTGCGCCATACAAGTGAAGCTGACATTTAGGTCCGTGGCTGTTACATGAAGAAATCCATCATATGTAATAATTTCACTTCCATTTGAGCCGTGCCAGGAGATCTTTACACCCGATTTATCCACCGTACAAAGCAGAACGACGCCGCAGTTCCCACTTCTGTTCACGTACGGCGTAATCTCAATATCTTCATCAGAGAGGCTTCCTGGAACAAGAGATATAATATGCTGAGGTGCGCATGGATAGATGGGATGCAGGTATGAGAATACACAGGTTGTATAAACCACAAAATTTATATTGACTATATGTGCACATAGTAACGTGAATTGAAAAGGCCTCCAGTTCCTCCAGTTGACGTCGGCCACCAGTTACTCCATAGGAATCAGAATAGAAAAAGCAGGAGACTCAATAGAAATACACATAAAGTACATACACTTTCAGGGTTATTCAGAGAGAGACGATTTGGCCCCGAAGTTCCTGTCCACCAACAGTGACTTTCCCCATAAATCCACCAATAGTGACTTTCCCCATAAGTCCACCAATAGTGACTTTCCCCATAAGTCCACCAATAGTGACTTTCCCCGTAAGTCCACCAATAGTGACTTTCCCCGTAAGTCCACCAATAGTGACTTTCCCCGTAAGTCCACCAATAGTGACTTTCCCCGTAAGTCCACCAATAGTGGACCTTCCCCGTAAGTCCACCAATAGTGACTTTCCCCGTAAGTCCACCAAGTGACTTTCCCTGTAAGTCCACCAATAGTGACTTTCCCCGTAAGTCCACCAATAGTGACTTTCCCTGTAAGTCCACCAGTAGTGACTTTCCCCGTAAGTCCACCAATAGTGACTTTCCCCGTAAGTCCACCAATAGTGACTTTCCCTGTAAGTCCACCAATAGTGACTTTCCCCGTAAGTCCACCAATAGTGACTTTCCCCGTAAGTCCACCAATAGTGACTTTCCCCGTAAGTCCACCAATAGTGACTTTCCCCGTAAGTCCACCAATAGTGACTTTCCCCGTAAGTCCACCAATAGTGACTTTCCCCGTAAGTCCACCAATAGTGACTTTCCCCATAAATCCACCAATAGTGACTTTCCCCGTAAGTCCACCAGTAGTGACTTTCCCTGTAAGTCCACCAGTAGTGACTTTCCCTGTAAGTCCACCAATAGTGACTTTCCCTGTAAGTCCACCAATAGTGACTTTCCCCGTAAGTCCACCAATAGTGACTTTCCCTGTAAGTCCACCAATAGTGACTTTCCCCGTAAATCCACCAATAGTGACTTTCCCCGTAAATCCACCAATAGTGACTTTCCCTGTAAGTCCACCAATAGTGACTTTCCCTATTGGCATTTCGGGGCCATTCAGACAGCAGGCAGTTCACCGAATTTTGGCGAACTGCCAGCAAGTACGTTGCCTGTTCGAGGGCAATGAAATCCCCCATAGAGAAGCAATAGTTAATCTATTCAATCACAGACACCAAACAGCAGGGAAAAGTTGTCGAAATGCCCTGTCATTCGGTGGTTTAATTCGGCAGGTTTATTCAGGCTAATCCCATAGGCTTCAATGTTAAAAATATTCCCGTTTTAATTAAATATCTAATAAACCGTTCATTATTATATTCTGCAGTAAAGAGTCTCTTTATTTATAGATTTTTTTAGGATCTTATACGCATTTTTTGGCCAAAAAATGTTTCCATCCTTTTTTTTTTTTAAAAACATTTTTTTTTTTAAAAACATTTTTTTTTTTCATTTTTCTGTAACAGACCTTTTTGTTATCGTTCATTGGATTTTATATCTAAATTCCAGGCATTTTCGTTTGGTAGTTTTTTTGCAAAGTGTTTAAATTTTAGCGATTTCGACCTTTTTTAAGTCGCACGCGCGGCGGCCATGGTCTCTGAGGTAACTCCTCACGTAAGCCCGCCCACTTTTCTGCTCACTTTTCAGCTCCCCCTGCTACTCTGCCCCAGGCTCAGGCCACCTCTGATAGGCTGAAGACTAACTGATTTTGCTTCAGCGATGGGTTCGGTGTCCCAGACCCTGTCTCATCTTTTAGGTCCAGCTAGATCTTTGGCCGCCCCTCAAGCTTCCCTACCCCCTGCGGCGGAAAATAGAGGTGCTACTCTGTTTATCACAGAGATTCCACATACATCTCATACTATGCACCAACGTAAAGGACTTCGTAAAGCCTTAACAAAAACCAAGCACACAACGCCTCAGGGCTCCAGAAAAAGGGCAAATGATGGTAGAGGTACTTCTACATTTGAACGCGGTGGAAGGCCTCGCAAACACCCCCCACCCAGTGGGTTTAAACATACGTGGTCCTGGAAGAGGACTAGAGGTCGTTCGCCATCTTCTGATTCTACCTCCTCCAGTATCTCCTCTATTATTTCTGGGTTATCCTCAGAGGAGGATTCCGCTGTACAAGCTACATCCCTGGTTCTCTCTGGGTCGGTAGCGGCAGATGGATCACCGGAGGTCGATATTTTTTTTTCACCCAGACGAATTGAAACCTCTCTGCTCTGCGGATTGGATGGCATCCCCGCGGGTTGACAAAATGCTGAATAAGCGAGTCCGTAAACCTTTGTTGCCTAAAACTAGGTCCCGGCTCTGCACTGAATGCCGAGGCCTATTACCTCAAAGAATGGATTGCAAACACCTGAGCTCGGGGATCATATGCTACAATTCCTTGCAATACTGGCTGGAATCCCCAAAAAGGGATCGATTTTTCATTCAGGTCCTGTCAGGAAAATTTTTGGACATTTTTGATCCTTTTTCACAGCTGTTGGAAACAACTGAGCAGGCACGTAACTCCGGTATTGCCCCTAATGTGGCTACACTGTGTGGTTGGGGCTCACAGACGGCTCACTGTGTGGTTGGCGACGGACACCCTTCTGCAGACGTGGCCTCCGGGCCGGCATTACGCTTTTACTCCGTTCGCTCTCCTCGGGAGCCTACTCCATCATATGTGCAGGACCAGGGCCTCGTTCGTATTGATAGCCTCGTGGTGGCCAACCCAGGCATGGTATCCGCAACTTCTGTCCATGGCTATGGACTGTCCGAGGTTACTTCTCACAGATCAGCACTTGCTCTCTGAACTGGTGGGCCATTCGCATCCGTTGGTCATGACAGGCCATCTCCAACTCATGGCATGGTTGCTGTCAGGCAATCCATCACTTTCACAGGTGTTTCAAACATAATGGCACAGCTCCTTGGAGTTTCCTGGGCACCCGGCACCAGAGCACTGCAGTTTACAGGCACACCTGGCAGATATGGGCTCGCTGCTGGTGCGCGGGAAGGGACCTGGATCCCATTCGTGCCTCTGTCCAGCACGTTTTGCAATTCCTTTCAGATGAATATGACTCTGGAAAAGCCTACAGGACTTTGAGCCTGTATTGATCTGCTATTTCTGCCTCTCATGAGGGTTTGGCAGATCTACCCGTGGGACAACACCCTATGAACTGCCACTTATTAGAAACATAGAAACATAGAAAAATGTCGGCAGATAAGAACCTTTCGGCCCATCTAGTCGCCCAATTACATGGATACTTTACCTGGATTTATCTTTTGTTTAGGATAGCCTTATGCCTATCCCATGCCTGCTTAAATTCAATTACTGTTTTGGCCTCTACCACTTCTACTGGAAGACTGTTCCATGTATCCACCACCCGCTCAGTAAAATAATGCTTCCTGATGTTACTTTTAAACCTTTGCCCCTCTAATCTAAGACTATGTCCTCTTGTTTTGCTACTTTGTTTCCTTTTTAAATATACTCCCTTCCTCTACCTTGTGGATTCCCTTTACGTATTTAAATGTTTCTATCATATCTCCTCTGTCTCGTCTTTTTTCCAAGCTGTACATGTTAAGATCATTAAGCCTTTCCTGGTAACTTTTCTCCTTCAAGCCGTACACCATTTTAGTAGCCCTTCTCTGAACTCTCTCTAAGATGTCTATATCCTTCTGGAGATACGGTCTCCAGTACTGCACACAGTACTCCAAGTGAGGTCTCACCAGTGCTCTGTACAGTGGCATGAGCACTTCCCTTTTCCTACTGCTAATACCTCTCCCTACACAACCAAGCATTCTGCTAGCATTTCCTGCTGCTCTATTGCGGGGCCGTATGCATGTCCCGTCCACCATTGCCTCGCTACACTTTGATGTGGGACGTCAATTCTGTGTTCGCTTTGCTGTGCTCATGGCCTGATCCATGTCTTTGTCCATTAAACAATTCTCTGCAAAATTGGTCCTTCTGTTGTGTTTAATTTCCTGCATTAGGGTTTCAGATGTCCGCGCATTGGACATACACGCTAGGTCTTATCGACTGGGGGGGGGGTGTAGGGTTTCGCATTTTTAGACGTACAAAAACAATATCTACTTCAGTATTTTATCCTGCCTTAACAGCGTCTCCTTTGTTATGTCCGATACGTTGCCTCTGCCAGTACGACTCTGTCACAGCATCTCTCCGGACCAGTCTGACTGGCCCACTGTTTTATCTCCCTGCTCCGTCCCTTCCACCCGGTCTCCTCTACCACCCTTGCTCGGTGGATGCAGTGGTTGATTGCGGGTGAGTACTGAGGTCTCCATTTTCAGCACCCATTCGACTCTGGGGCTTTTTCGGTGGGTTGTCGCTTGGAGGACATTATGCAGGCAGCAGACTGGTCTAGGGAATCCACCTTCAGAGATTTTATTTCCAGCCTGAGCTACATTGGTCAGCGGCCGTTTTGCCTTAAACTTTGAACTGGCATAATAATAGGAGCCTCCGTGTCTTGTAATAAAATTCCTGATTTCCCTGGTGAATTATGATGGGAAGTCATAATCTTATTAAAGACGAAAGGAGGCGAGTATTATTCCCTCCCTGTTCCCGCTTGTCTGGACCTTTCGGGAATGTAGTTCAATGTGCTCCGTCTTATTATTCTGCCATGCCGCGCATTATGACTTTGCCTTCTATGTGCATCTGTTTATGCGCGTGGTTTGTAACTCTCGCTTTATATCCTCCCTGCGGGATCCAGAAGGACCGGTTGTCCGTTGGTTCCAGTTGGTTCTCTTTTTGTTTCTGTTCTTCAGTTTGATTTCTTCACATGGAACCTGGATCTAGAAGTTTATTCATTGTCTCCTCACACCAAGAAAAGAGGAAGCCGCATTGGAGTGGGGGGGGGACTTTTATGCACTTGGGTTACCTGGGAGACGGGACAGACCATTGTTACCTGTGCGGGGAGTGCCACTGACACATTCAACTGTTTAATGTTTATTCACTGCTTCCAGAAGCAAGAGAGAAAGAGATTTGGCATAATAATACTCGCCTTAAAATTACGACTTCCCGTCATAATTTACTACGGAAATCAGGAATTATATAAGAGGGCAGGGGGAGATTTTTTTAATAGGTTGTTCCTTTAAATAACAAATGGTGATAATGCTAAATTGTCCAAGTCCATGTCACGTAGGTCAAAACGAGACCATAACAATGTTACTCACCATCACAGATCACCCCAACATCTTCGTCGTGGTCACAGTCACTAAATCCCCACAATGGATGAGGACACTCCCACAGCGCCAACTCGTCTCCTGTACAAATCACACCATCCAGCCAAATCCTCCCCGAACCAGCTCCGAATGCAGAACGCTCGAGGGAATGACTGTCCTCACTTGAGTTACCACAGCCGAGCTGTCTACAGACCACAGCGACGTTAGCTGTACCCCAGTGATCATCGCACACCGTGCCCCACTCGCCCCGATGCTTCACTTCCACTCGCCCGTCACACTGTGTGCGTCCCCCTTCAAGTCTCAGCTCCTCGGCTTCACCTGTAAAGAGATAGTGGACAGGTTATAGCAGGGATTTTCATCCTTTCATCTCGCTTTGTTTGTTTCTTTCTATATTTACACAAACGTTTTGGGCTTTTTCTTCCTATTTTTTACGTGTGTCATTACAAGGGATGATAGGTGTCATGGAACGGACATAGGGGCTCTGACCAGCGAGCCCCAGAACTAACAGCCTGGGACATTTCAAAGACCTTTTTCTTTATTTGAGACTCTTTCGGTTTTGCGTGTTGAAATGAACAGTTATACCTTTTCTAGATGTGGTTTTATTGGTGTGATGTATTACCATGTATCCTGTATTGTATGAGTGTGGATTCAGATGTGTAATTGTGTGATGCATTTAAAGGTATTATATTTCCCCTTGGTTGCTAGGAGTGAAAGGCTGTGTTGAAATTCAATTGTATGCTAATTTCTGTGTACATTAGCTCTGGGTGTGTGTGTTATCTGATGATGCAAGCATGCCATTGTATGCAAATTGAGTTCCCATTCAAGCCTGGGCATGTCTCCTTTGTGTGTGAGATGTTTAAATGTGTGTCCCATTTGAGTAAAAGTCAGTTCAACTGCGTTTGACTTGAAGCATACAGCCCCGTTTGGTGTCGTCATTTCATAGCTAAAATCACAGTGCAGGAGACACTCTGCGGTCTCCTAGCTCCCCACTACGCAAAACGGGTCAACTTAATTCGGCAGCACCATCTCGCCAAGTAACGCCAGGGTCATCTCAGGCCGCTCGAGACGCCGAGTGCCGTGACACTCGGTAGTCGGGCCTGACGCCATCAAGAGGGTGTCAGATTAGAGCACACCCGCAGACGGATAACTCCCCATTCCGTCACACTGGTGGCAAGCGGTGAGGATAGCTCTCTGCACCCCCAGAAGACCCTCATCATGGCAGCATATGCCAATTATAAACGGGACACACTGCGGGGCATGCTGGAGGACCGTGGAGGAACCGTGGGCTCAAAGAGCAAGGATGCCCTGGTCGAAGAATTGGCGGCCCTGGATCAGCAGACCAGGGACCTGCCCGCAACCTCACCACCAATCGTAGCTCAGGCGTCCAGCCCTGAAAACTCCTTACAGAGGAAGGTACAGCAGCGGGCAGCGGCTTGCGGAGCCGCGCCGACAGAAGCCACCTTCCAGAACTTCGTCCGGGACATCACCCATGAAGAAGAGCAGGAGCGGGTGCGCCAACATTTTTATTATTATTATTATTATTAATTTATAAAGCGCCAGCATATTCCGCAGCGCTGTACAATAAGCACAGTGCAGACAGGGTTACAATACATTGAACAACATTTGACAAACAGTACAGGAGGAGATGAGGGCCCTATTCCCGTAGGAACTCACAATCTAGGAGGGTTGGGGTTGGAAACAGGAGGAGAGGACTGTAAGGTGAGAGTGATTGATGGTTGCGTCAGTGAGTTGGGTGGTAGGCTTCCCTAAATAGCAATGTTTTCAGGGAGCGTTTGAAGGAAGAGAAGTTAGGGGAAAGTCTGACAGCACGAGGGAGAGCGTTCCAGAGAGTGGGGGCTGCGCGTGAGAAATCCTGCAGTCTATCATGGGAAGAGGTGATGCGGGGAGAAGCTAGGCGCAGGTCACTGTTTGACCTTAGGGAGCGGGCTGGGGTGTATTTGGTGATTAGTGAGGACAGGTAGTGGGGCGCTGAGTTAGTGAGGGTTTTGGCGAAAATCCAGTACCAACAGGGAGGAAACCCCAACTGGGAAAGACCAACGGCACGGAAGGCGCCCTTCCAGGCCTTCAAGAGCTTCAACGAGGCAGGGGAGGAAATAGAAAGTTTCCTCCAGGACTTTGAACGCTCGTGCCAACTACACGAGGTTCAACGGGCCGCTTGGGTTGGGATCCTGGCGTGTAAACTAACAGGGCGGGCTGCAGAGGCCTACAGGACTGTCCCAGACGAAGAAGCCCGGGACTACGAACAGGTGAAACAAACCCTGCTGGCCCATTTTGCCATCACCCCCGAGGCCAGCCGGATGAAATTCCAAAATTCCCGGCGGCCCCACGGTACTACCCATGTGGAGTGGGCGCACCGGCTGCAACGGGACATGAAGACCTGGTTCGCCGGAAGCAAGGCTCGAACCCTCGAAGAAGTCACTCAGCTGTTCCTTCTCGAGCAGTTTTTCGACCACACCGCCCCGGCCGTGCGGGAGTGGGTGAGGGACAAGAAGCCCCAGACGGTGCAGCAAGCGGCCACCTGGGCCGATGAGTATACGGACATGCGCACGTCCCACTGGGGGGGGAACGACCTCCACCCTCCCGATCCACCCTACCACCTCCCCGTGCCACACCCCCCCTCCCCAGCCGGAGCCAACAGCACGCTGGCCCGCACCCCGGGTCCCAAACCGGGCCCCTTCCACGGCTACCATCTGTTGTTATGGGTGCGGCCAGATGGGCCACTACCGCCAGAACTGCCCCAACCAGCCGCCCCTTCCGCGGGGCCCCATCCGAGCCCCACCCGCGGCTCATTGTTACCAGGAGGAATCCCCATACTGGGACCCACAGGAGGAATGGGGGATGCTGCATGAGGCCGATCCCGTGCAGGCTGCATCCGCCGACAACCGCCAACACCACAGACAGGCGGTATGGATTAACGGGCGGGCCGCCGAAGGTCTCCGTGACTCCGGCGCTACCATCACGCTTGTCTGGCCTCACCTGATTCCCCAAAAGGACCGGCTGGACCGCACCGTCGCTGTTCGCGTAGCCGGAGGCAAGGTGCTCCGACTCGCTACCGCCCGAGTCCATTTGGATTGGGGGTCGGGGGAGGGATCCGTGCGGGTGGGGTTACTCGACCAACTACCGGCAGAAATCCTCCTGGGGAATGACCTGGGACGCTTGGTATCAGCCTACGCCACGGACGCGGCCGCCCCAGTGACCACCCGGCAACAAAGCCACCGAATCGACCAAGGCACTCCGGTCGGGACCCAGGTGAGACCAACCAGACCTCTCCGACCTCCCAAACCCCCAAGCCTCCCAGACCTCCCCCCCCCCGACCGTACGAACCCACACCTCCTCCCCCAGACCACCCCCTCACGTGGAGCTCTCCAGCCACCCTCTGGCACCAGACCCAGACTGACCCCACCCTAGAAAGGTACCCCGACCGGGCCGGCCAGGGTCCCGACGACGGACGGGACGACAGCATTGAGTGGGAAGATGGGCTACTGTATCGGTACACCAGAAACCACGGGCTCCCCACAAACAGCTAGTAGTACCGCAGGCCCCCAGAAAGGAACTCCTGAGACTGGCCCACGACATTCCCCTCGCAGGCCATCTAGGAATGGCCAAGACCCGACACCGGTTAACTCGAGCATTCTTCTGGCCTTGCCTTAGTGAGGATGTCCGGGAGTACTGCCGCACCTGCCCGACCTGCCAGAAAACAGGGAAAACTGGGGACCACCCGAAAGCCCCCCTTCACCCCATGCCCATCATTCAAGAACCCTTTAGTCGGGTGGCGGTAGACATAATTGGTCCCTTACCCCGCCCCAGCACCAGCGCCACCGGGAAGAGATATATTCTCACCGTGGTGGACTACGCCACCCGATACCCCGAGGCGGTGGCCCTGTCTAACATTCAGGCAGACACCGTCGCCGATGGCCTCCTACAGGTGTTCTCTAGGGTAGGATTTCTTCGGGAAATCTTGTCTGATCAGGGCTCCCAATTCACCGCTGAGCTAACCCAACAGCTCTGGCGTCTGTGCGGGGTTAAGGCGCTTCACAGCGCCCCATACCACCCACAGACGAACGGGCTGTGCGAGCGGTTTAATGGGACCCTGAAAAAGCTCATCCGCGCTTACACCCAAGAGAGGAAAGACTGGGAGAAATACCTACCCCACCTGTTATTTGCCTACCGGGAGGTCCCCCAAGAGTCGACCGAGTTCTCCCCCTTCGAACTCCTGTACGGGCGACGGGTGCGAGGCCCCCTAGACTTAGTCCGGGCACAGTGGGAGGGGGGACAGGAACCCGAAGGGCTCCCCGCCGTGAGTTACGTCCTGGAGCTCCGAGAGCGCTTGACCGAACTCACGGCGATGGTTCAGAGGAACATGCAGGCAGCCCAGGCCCAGCAGAAGGCATGGTACGACCGCTCTGCCCGCAGCCGCTCGTTTCTCATGGGGCAGAAGGTCCTGGTGTTGAAACCACAGCGGCAGAACAAGCTGCAGGCGTCCTGGCAGGGCCCCTATCGGGTGGTCACCCAAGTGGGAGAGACCACCTACGTGGTTGTCAGCTGTACCGACACCAGGATCCAGCGGACGTTCCATGTCAATATGCTGAAGGCATACCACGAGCGCCCCGAGACGGTATCTGCCATCTGCGCTCCTGCGACCGAGGAGGCAGAACAGTTCCCCCTGGTAGACCTCCCCGGGATAGACGGTCGGCCCTCAGGGGTGGAACAAGTGCAGCTAGGGGAAGAGTTGGGTCCCCATAAGCAGGAGCAGGCTAGGCAGCTGCTCCAAGAGCACCAGGAGCTCTTCTCCGCACTCCCTGGCTACACCAGCCGGGCCGTGCACCAGGTGGAAACCCCCGGCCAGCGTCCCCTTCGGCAACCGGCATACAGACTCCCGGAGGCAGTACGCGAATCCATGCGGGCTGAAATACGGGAGATGCTGGAGCTGGGAGTTATCGAGCCCTCTGCCAGTCCATGGGCCTCGCCCGTCGTCCTGGTCCCCAAAAAGGATGGTACCACCCGGTTTTGTGTCGACTACCGGAGGCTCAATGACTGCACTGTCACCGATGCTTACCCCATGCCCCGAGTCGACGAGCTGTTGGATCAGATCTCCCAGGGCCATTTCTTGACCACTGTAGATCTGTGCAAGGGGTACTGGCAGATTCCCCTTGCAGAGGAGGCGACCCCGAAGTCGGCCTTCATCACCCCGTTCGGCCTGTACCAGTTTCGGGTCATGCCGTTCGGGATGAAGAACGCCCCGGCCACTTTTCAGCGGTTGATCGATCGCCTTCTCGATGGCCTCCAGGAATTCGCTTGCGCGTACCTGGACGACATCGCCATCTACAGCCAGACTTGGGAGGAACACCTTCACCATCTGGGGGTGGTATTCGCTCGGATAAGGGACGCCAACCTGACCCTTAAACCCGCGAAGTGTAGGATAGGGATGTCCGAGGTACAGTACCTCGGCCACCGGGTGGGTCGGGGAACCCAGCGTCCAGAACCGGCCAAGATAGAAGCCATTCTGGAGTGGCCCACCCCCATCACCAAGACTCAGGTCCTCGCTTTCTTGGGCACGGCAGGGTACTACCGGAAATTCGTTCCCAACTATAGCGTCCTCGCCAAACCCCTGACCGACCTGACTAAGAAAACCCTGCCCCACCAAGTCCTGTGGTCCCCGGAGTGCGAAACCGCCTTCCAACAACTGAAGACCGCCCTAACCCAAGCACCCCTCTTGGCAGCTCCCAATTATAACAAACGCTTTATTGTCCATACAGACGCATCGATGTTCGGACTGGGAGCCGTACTAAGCCAAGTGGGGGACGACGGGGGGGGGATCATCCGGTGGCTTACATCAGCCGCAAACTCCTACCCCGGGAGGTGGGATACGCAGCGGTCGAGAAAGAATGTCTGGCCTTGGTTTGGGCCCTGCGAAAGTTCCAGCTGTATGTGTACGGGCGGTCCTTCACCGTAATGACGGATCACAACCCCCTGGTGTGGCTCAACCGGGTGGCGGGGGAGAACGGCCGCCTGTTGCGGTGGAGCCTGGCCCTCCAACTTTTTAACTTTTCTATCCAATACCGGCCCGGGCCACAGAATGGGAATGCCGACGGTCTATCCCGGCAAACGGCCCGGGAACCCGGAGATCCAAGCTCCCCGACTTCCCCTATTTGACCCGTGTGGGTCCAACCGGGTCCGTCGGACTCGTTTGAAGGGGGGAGGAATGTCATGGAACGGACATAGGGGCTCTGACCAGCGAGCCCCAGAACTAACAGCCTGGGACATTTCAAAGACCTTTTTCTTTATTTGAGACTCTTTCGGTTTTGCGTGTTGAAATGAACAGTTATACCTTTTCTAGATGTGGTTTTATTGGTGTGATGTATTACCATGTATCCTGTATTGTATGAGTGTGGATTCAGATGTGTAATTGTGTGATGCATTTAAAGGTATTATATTTCCCCTTGGTTGCTAGGAGTGAAAGGCTGTGTTGAAATTCAATTGTATGCTAATTTCTGTGTACATTAGCTCTGGGTGTGTGTGTTATCTGATGATGCAAGCATGCCATTGTATGTAAATTGAGTTCCCATTCAAGCCTGGGCATGTCTCCTTTGTGTGTGAGATGTTTAAATGCGTGTCCCATTTGAGTAAAAAGTCAGTTCAACTGCGTTTGACTTGAAGCATACAGCCCCGTTTGGTGTCGTCATTTCATAGCTAAAATCACAGTGCAGGAGACACTCTGCGGTCTCCTAGCTCCCCACTACGCAGAACGGGTCAACTTAATTCGGCAGCACCATCTCGCCAAGTAACGCCAGGGTCATCTCAGGCCGCTCGAGACGCCGACTGCCATGACACTCGGTAGTCGGGCCTGACGCCATCAAGAGGGGGTCAGATTGGAGCACACCCGCAGACGGATAACTCCCCATTCCGTCACAATAGGCAGCAATGAATCGGTTCTGTACATGTAAGCGCAGCTCTGATCCGTCGCCCTGTGCTGCGATACATGCGTACGCAATGTGCGTAAATCCCGAGCGATGTGCATGTTCCAGATCCTAAGCCACGCAGATTGTGTATCAATGCTCCAAAGAGTTTGGAAGCCCCTGATCTGACCAGGACAAGCAGCGCGCGCCGAGGGACAAGAAGTGAGTATTTATAGCCTGAATTTATAAAAACAGAACATTAATAATTGAGCAGTGTCAGAAGCGTGTGCCCAATTAAATTAATTAATAGTGTACCTTCAAATTAAAAATGGTGAAAATGCTAAATTGTCCAAGTCCATGTTCCACAGGGCAAAACAAGACCATAACGATGTTACTCACCATCACAGATCAACCCAACATCTTCCTCATGGATACAGTTATTTATTCCCCAAGTTGCATGAGGACACTCCCACAGCGTAGACTCGGCTCCGGTACATTTCACGTCATCCAGCCAAACCGTCCCGGAACCAGCTCCGAATGCAGAATGCTGGAGGGAATGACTGTCCCCGCTTGAGTTTCTGCAGCCGAGCTGTCTACAGACCACGGCGGCATCAGCCGTATCCCAGTTATCGTCGCACACTGTACCCCACTCGCCTTGGTATTTCACCTCCACTCGCCCCTCACACTCAGTGCGTCCCCCCACGAGTCTCAGTTCCTCGGCTCCACCTGTAAAGATGTCGTAGAAAGGTTACTGCAGTGACTTAAACCTCTTCATCTCAAGGCACACTCACAAAGAGCAGAAAACTGTTGCAGCGCTCTGGAAGACTTTTATTGGATACGTTTTAGCATTTCATAATGAGTATCGCAATGCTAAGCTTCTATTTGTACCTCTATTCAGCGCACAAAGAGGACAATGTAATCCGGAACTAAATCCCCATTTTATCCCATTGCGGTTCACCATTGGTGCAGTGGATGAAAGTCACTGGGTTATAGTGATGATGCCTGATTGTATCCTGCTTTGTGTGACATGTGTGACGGTAATCACTAGGAACTTCAGGGACCTGGAGTGGACCCTAGATTGTGTCTTGGAGGTGTGGGACTCCGTGTTCTGGTGAGTTTGTTATGTCATATTGTCCCCACACCCCCTTCTATGCAGGGTCCATGTTGCCAGATAGAGCCATGGCTCCAGACAGCATTGGCCAGGGGCAGCATTTTGGGCCTCAACTAGGCACACCACACATTACTATGAGGTTTATTGCTGTGGAACTCTATGATACGCTCATATACGCACGTTGCTGTGTGTTTTATTGCCGTGGAGCTCTGATACGCTCACACCTGACACATGTTTTGTTTGTTTTTTTTAAGCGGGGTGGGCAGCATTACATCCGTTGAACCAGGCAGCACGGTGTTTTGGGCCGGCCATGCTCCTATGTCCAAGTCACCCTGTGTCTATAAGGTTACAGTCAGAATAGAGAGTCACCCAGCACGCAGATAAAACCCAGCTAAGCGAGGTAACCCCTAATCTGACAAGCTGGTCCTTAGAATGGCCAGTTAATAAAGAAAGTACATAAACAATACATAAAAGTACAGAACAGGAATAGGAGAGATAACGTAGCACAATTACAAGACAGAGATGGGTACACGGAATAAATACATGCCAAAAAGGGACAAAGGCAGAAATCACTGTTAAGAATACTAGCCAGATGTCAAACCAGGAGATCACAAACATAGAATATCAGGAACGCACTGAAGGGTGATATAAAGAGTGTCTGGGTTAAGATCGTTATTGTCCATGTTTATATGTTACTGTTATTATTTCTAATATTGTTACTATGTGTGACACTGTATCCCTTTCCACCCCTCCCCCTTACAGAATATGCTTTATGGCTGTGACAGGTTTGTGTGGTCTTTGTTTCACAGACGTTGCCACTCTATCAGACTGTTGAGTGTTTGTGCTCTCTCTTATCCATTGTCTAACTTATTCATACAGTCTGATGCTCAGGCTGCAATTGCATGGCTGTCAGGATAGAAAGTCACCCAGCACACACACGCCAGTTTAGCAAGGAAACCCCTAATCTGACAGGCTGGTCCTTAGAATGGCCAGTTACTAAGCTGAATAGAGAATATGAACAATACATATAAGTAATGAACAGGGACACTAGAGAACAAATAGAAAGCCAGAAGTCGTTAAACGGCACCAGCATATAACGGTACAATTAATATAAAGAAAAACATAGTCTGAATACCATAGCCAGGGTCAGTACACAGAATAAATATAAACCAAACAGGGGGCAACACCAGAAATCAGAACCGAGAATACTTGGCCAGACGTCAAACCAGGAGATCAAGAACACTGATAATCAGCAACGCACCAATGGGCAAGGGGTCGCTAGAAACCACGGCAGGGCACAGAGCTCATTTGGTGGCTTCTATTTAAAGCCATCCCAGGTCTCTGACAAGGTGCAGTAATCCCAGATGCTGGATTGCCAGAATGGCGCCATCTCTGTCCATGAAACTTCACTGCAGCACCAGTTGGAATGACAACGTCACTCTATTGTTTCATGTTTTAACAATGGATTGAGTTATGGTGGGGACTGTGGATCACCAGAGTGTCATCTTCCACTGCTGTCCAGATACCTCCTTGCACTTTACAGGTTTACAGTATGTGTTTCATTGAAGTCTGTCTGTCTGTCTGTTTTGCTCCAGTACTGAGTACTCCTCATTCCTGGGGAATGTTATCACCATTCTTTCATTGTACCCATCTTTAAGGTTCGGCTAAGGACTGGAGAAGGCACGAAAGATCGCTGGTGTAGGAATGGATGTTCTGCAAGGGAGTGGGACTGGCAGGCGTGACCCAGTTGGGGTTCTGAGATCTCTTACAATATAAAGTTGAATACTAACCGTGCTCTGGCTGCATCCCAAGAGCAGTGGAATCGATTTCTGCAGGTTTCTAACTGATCCTGTTCTAACAACTGAGTCATGTTTGCAGCTGCCCCTGTCCGTGTGTTTCTTCTAGCCTTGTTAACCCCAGTGCTGCTGATGCTGAACTCTTTGTGACAGACTCAGCGATAACTAGGGCAGTTGGAGGAGCCTGAGGGCTAGCCTCCTTCCTACTGACTATGGGCCAAGGTGCTAACTGGGGTTTGCCAAATGGATTTCCCAGGGAATCCAGGATTTATGTTTAACGGTGTCTTGGCATCCTGGTGGGCATGCCTCACTATTGTGGACATGGTTTTCCAGTATTCAGACTGGAGGGGGGGTATTTCTCTAGCAGCCTGATTAAGATAGTGTTGCCTAGTGACTGTGTAAACTGTCTATTGCTTTATCCAGTTTGAATGTCCCTTTCTTTTTCCTGTTACAGGATCTGTTAATCTTATAGGTGTTTAATTCATGAAGGGAGTTGTCCCTCTACTGCTAATATTTGTAAGTCTTTTTGAGTAACGAGTGAGTTCTGTTGCTGTTACTCTGAACATTGGTCTTGCCTAGTCATTTGATGGTAAATTTTTATTATTTTGGGAGTTCGTGTTCCTGCCCTAAATGTTACTGGTCCTGCCTGGTAATTTAGGGAGGTTTGGGCTGAGGTTCCTGGATTTCGGGTTCCAACTTGGAGAAAGCAAGAGTCTGACAGAGGCAAACATCCGGGGTGCCAGACGTTCCGTCACACTCATTTTATGCTCGTCGTCACATGTTTTGTTTCATGGGGTTTGCTGTCCCCGAATAAAGTTTCTATTTTTCCACTTGAGAGCCCACTTTTTTCTCATTTCTACCTGCATATGGGACTAGCGGCGTCCCCTTTGGTGGTGATCTCATGGATATTCTTTCGGGGCTCCCTCCTGGTGGAGATCTCGGCGCTCTCAAGGTGACTCATTTTCTGCTCATCACATTGAAATGCTATTTGATCATTTGAAGTCATGTTTTTATTGACTTTACATATTGACACTCAAATTATATATTCTTTTTTCCAGCGGACTCAGCAGATTCAAAATATATCTTTATAATGTGTATATGTCATGTCCTGCCACAATGCAATAGCAAAAAATATCAACAAAGTATAAATTTCTATTCAGATTTAATCACTTAGGGCAGGGGTGGGCAAATTGGGGCCCACGGGCCACATGTGGCCCCCCACAGAGTTTTTTGAGGCCTCCAAGCAGGGCTCGAGTCCTGCTGGAACGGCATTGCCGCACTTCTCCCATAGCGGGAATGTTGCAGGAACACAGGTTCCCATTGTGGGCAGCTGGGGAATTCCTCTAGCAGTCCCTGGCCATGTGTTCCCTCCGAACCCTGCGTGATGATCCCTTGCACGGCCGCCTCCTCAGCCCTCTGAAAGGCTGTGACGTGGCCTACAGCTGGGATCTCGCAAGATCGCGTCACACCCTTCAGACAGCCCAGCTGAGGAGGCAGCTGCATGCAGGAGCATGCCTGAGCAAGGAAGAACACGTGTTTCTGAGGTATGCAGGCTGTGTAAGTATATTTCTGGGGGTCTCTGCCTGACTATAATTAGTTCAGGGGGCAAGTGTCTAGCTATAATTAGTTCTGGGGGCAAGTGTCTGGCTATAATTAGTTCTGGGGCAAGTGTCTGATTATAATTAGTTCTGGGGCAAGTGTCTGGCTATAATTCATTCTGGGGACATGTGTCTGGCTGTAATTAGTTCGGGGGCAAGTGTCTGGCTATAATTAGTTCTGGGGGCAAGTGTCTGGCTATAATTAGCTTTGGGACAAGTGTCTGGCTGTAATTAGCTCTGGGACAAGTGTCTGGTTGTAATTAGTTCTGGGGACAAGTGTCTGGCTGTAATTAGTTCTGGGGACATGTGTCTGGCTGTAATTAGCTCTGGGACAAGTGTCTGGCTATAATTTGTTCTGGGGACATGTGTCTGGCTATAAGGAGTTCTGGGGCAAGTGGCTGTAATTAGTTCTGGGGCAAGTGGCTGTAATTAGTTCTGGGGCAAGTGGCTGTAATTAGTTCTGGGGCAAGTGTCTGGCTATAATTAGTTCTGGGGACATATGTCTGGCTATAATTAGTTCTGTGGGCAAGTGTCTGGCTATAATTAAATCTGGGGCATATTTCTGGCTATAATTAGTTCTGGGGCAATTGTCTGGTTATAATTAGTTCTGGGGCATGTGTCTGGCTATAATTAGTTCTGGGGACACGTGTCTGGCTGTAATTAGTTGTGGGGGCAAGTATCTGGCTGTAATTAGTTCTGGGGCAAATGTCTGGCTATAATTAGTTCTGGGGACATGTGTCTGGCTATAATTAGTTCTGGGGCAAGTGTCTGGCTGTAATTAGTTGTGGAGCAAGTGTCTGGCTATAATTAAATCTGGGGCATATTTCTGGCTATAATTAGTTCTGGGGCAATTGTCTGGTTATAATTAGTTCTGGGGCATGTGTCTGGCTATAATTAGTTCTGGGGACATGTGTCTGGCTATAATTAGTTCTGGGGCAAGTTTCTGGCTGTAATTAGTTGTGGAGCAAGTGTCTGGCTATAATTAGTTCTGGGGCAAGTGTCTGGCTGTAATTCGTTCTGGGGCAAGTGTCTGGCTATAATTAGTTCTGGGGACATGTGTCTGGCTGTAATTAGTTGTGGGGACAAGTGTCTGGCTATAATTAGTTCTGGGGCAAGTGTCTGGCTATAATTAGTTCTGGGGCAAGTGTCTGGCTATAATTAGCTCTGGGACAAGTGTCTGCTGTAATTAGTTCTGGGGCAAGTGTCTGGCTGTAAATAGTTCTGGGGCAAGTGTCTGGCTATAATTTGTTCTGGGGAAATGTGTCTGGCTATAATTAGTTCTGGGGCAAGTGCGTCTATAATTAGTTCTGGGGCAAGTGTCTGGCTGTAATTAGTTCTGGGGACATGTGTCTGGCTGTAATTAGTTCTGGGGCGAGTGTCTGGCTATAATTCGTTCTGGGGACATGTGTCTGGCTATAATTAGTTCTGGGGCAAGTGGCTGTAATTAGTTCTGGGGCAAGTGTCTGGTTATAATTAGTTCTGGGGCAAGTGTCTGGTTATAATTAGTTCTGGGGCAAGTGTCTGGCTATAATTAGTTCTGGGGCATGTTTCTGGCTATAATTAGTTCTGGGGCAATTGTCTGGTTATAATTAGTTCTGGGGCAAGTGTCTGGCTGTAATTAGTTCTGGGGCATGTGTCGGGCTATAATTAGTTCTGGGGCAAGTGTCTGGCTGTAATTAGTTCTGGGGGCCAAGTGTCTGGCTGTAATTAGTTCTGGGCCAAGTGTCTGGCTGTAATTAGGTCTGGGGGCAAGTGTTTGGCTATAATTAGGTCTGGGGGCAAGTGTTTGGCTATAATTAGGTCTGGGGGCAAGTGTTTGGCTATAATTAATTCTGGGGGCATGTTTCTGGCTATAATTAGTTCTGGGGGTCACTTGACTGATTATAATTAGTTCTGGGGCAAGTGCGGCCCTCCGCTAACCTCCTCTCCCACAAAGTGGCCTCCGAGCCAAAACAATTGCCCACCCCTGACTTAGGGCATGTAAAATTATTTCTTCACATTTTCTCAACCAAACCTTGTGATTATATATTCTATGGGGTAAAAAAAACAAACAAAAAAAAAAACCATGAAAATAAATAAATTTTTCGCTTGTATTTACTGGCGATTCGGTGTCCTTGCAGCGCAAATGCATCCTGCGCAAGCCTTGTTTAAGAGAAATAAAGACAAAATGATTCGGTATATGGTGTCAAGGGCATCTACCCAATTACTTAAGAGCAAAAACGGGGGGGGGGCAGAGGGGTGATTTTCATTACAGTGTCTCTTTAATAGTGTATGGACAAGGACTCTGGCACCATCCCCCTTTATAAACACTATCGGGGTTATTCAGAGAGAGTATAGTGACATTTTAGGGCCATTTGGCTATTCAGAGAGCAGGTAGTTTGCCGAATTTTGGCAAACTGACAGCCAGTACAGTGCCTGTTTGACGGCAGTGAAATCCCCCATAGAGAAGCAATGGTTAATCTATTCATGTGTCAGTGAAATGCCCTGCTGTTCGGGGTTTTCTTTAGACAGGTTTATGCAGGCGAATCCCATAGGCTTCAATGTTAAAAATATTCCTGTTTTTATCCAATATCTAATAAACTGTTTATTATTTTAATCTGCAGCAAAATGTCTATTTACGGATTTTTTTTGGTATCTTTAGGCATTTTTCTGGAATTTTTTTTAACAGTGTTTTTTCTTTTTTCTTTAACAGACCTTTTTATGATCATTCATTGGATCTTATAAGTAAATTCCAGGCATTTTCGTTCAGTAGTTATTTTGCAAACAGCGTTTTAATTTTGACACTTTCAATCATATTGTTTTTGGTTTTTTTTACCCCGTTCGTCAGCTTTTTCCAGCGGCTGGTCTGCGCTGTGATTGGCTGCTCGTTGGCTTTTTCCGGTGGGTTTTCGGCAGGTTTTCCCTGCACTCTGGGGACCCTGCAGTGAATGCTGAATTCACCGCATGGTGGGGAATTCTGATTCCCCGAAATGCGGAGAATGAGAGAGCACTGAAATGTTGGCGACAGTGCTCTATGAATAACCCTCTAGATGTTGCACAGTAACACGTAAAATCAGTAGAAACACATAACATTCAACCCTCTTGAGGGTCCGTATTCGACCCCACTTCATACAAAAAAAACAGCAAGAAAACTCATCTGCACTTTGGATCCCACGTAGCATTAAGCAAAAAAACGGACATTCAAATGGGCATTAAAGCATTAAAATATAGAAAAATATAGAAAAATATGTGTTTTGCAATTTGAGTTTTTGAGGAATAAAAAACATTTTCAGATGTATCAATCTGCAGTAACATACAGCCGACATCAGAGCGGTGACCCCTTCGCGGGCGGTTTAGAAGAGGTACGATTGAGCTTGGTTTCTCATTCACCAATTCAGAAAAAAAATCAAATTTTTGCTAATGTCAAGTATAAAAACTTACTTTTTAGGTGGAAAAGCCATATTGAGATCCACAGAGGAACATAAAGCATTTTATCTTGCATTTTTCTGTGCCGTTGGGGGAGCAGGAGGAAGAAGATCTGACTGTTCCCATTTCATAACTTTTCTTTCACAGTTTTTTTTCAGTTTGTGGCCTTTTATAGTTGCGCAAACTTTGTTTTCTTCTTCCTATGTTTTGCTTGTGTATGTCATTATATTGTCTTGATTCTATCTTAGCGGGAGAGCTGAGAAAGCCTTTGTATATAAATGATTGTGGTAGAGGGTCCCTCTGACATCCAGGCATCCCTGAGGTCATAACAAGAAAATAAAAGTTGTCATTTGTGCGTGCTACTGTAGCTCTATGTGAAACAAAAAGACAATCAGAGGTTTTGGTTTACTAGAATGGCCATTAAAGTGTAAACCCACCCGCCACGTGACGGCACCTCTGTTTCAGGTGAGTCCTACCTAATGAAGCCAAGAGCTGCTTTCTAAACATCTACATATCCCCATGCTGCTTCTCAGTCATGAGAGAGACTGGTGGGTCTACATTTTTACTAGGGATGTGCGTTTCGGGTTTCGGAATTTTCACGAAATTTCCCGATTCGTGTTTTTGGATGCGGCCGAATTTCCAAAAATTTTTAGATCCGAAAATGTCAGATCCTTAACGTTTCCGAGCCGAAACGAAATACTTTTGGATTTTTCGAATGGACTTGAAATGTGTCAAACGACGTTCCGAAAAAACGAAAATTTTCCGAAAAACAAAAATTTTCCGGAAAACGAAAATTTTCTGAAAACGAAAATTTTCGGAAAACGAAATTTTTCCGAAAAAACGAAAAGTCGATACAAAAACCGAGCAAAGCGACACGAAAAATACGAAAAATGGTCGATATTCCGAAAAATGTGCAATTCTGAAAAACGAAAATTTCCGAAATCACGAAAAATCGATACAAAAACCCGAGCACAGTGACACGAAAATACGAAAAATGGTCGATATTCCAAAAAAAAAATGTACCCGAAAAACGAGCCGAACCGAATCGAATCGAAACCGAAATCGGTAAACGAGCCGAATCGAAAAGTTTTAAAATCCGAAAAATCGAACCGAATCGAACCGAAAAAAAAAATCGGTGCACAAGCCTAATTTTTACCCTCGCCAGGAACAATAACACTTTGGGATTAAAAAGGAAAGATGGAAAGAGGCAGCAGTAATAATGACCTGGCTGGGGACACAAAAAAATATACATATATGCCGAGGAAACAGTTTCGAGCCTATTCCCTATCAGGGCGGTTGCGTAAACCAGACGTGTCCAGCCTGCTCCATGTATAAAACAGAACAAGAAAAAAGGTTGTCATTTGCGCTCACCCCTGTAGCTCCATGCGAAACAAAAACACAATCAGAGGTTCTGGTTTACTTTAATGGCCATTAAAGTGTAAGCCCACCTGCCACGTCAAGGCACCTCTGGGTCAGGTGAGTCCTACCTAGTGAAACCAAGAGATGCTTTCTAAGCAACCTCACATGCTCACGCTGCTTCTCAGTCATGAGGGACACTGGTGGGTTTTCGTTTATACCCTCCCAGAAACAAATCCACTTTGAGATTAAAAAGAGAACACGGAAAGAGGCAGCAGCAATAAAGACCTGGCTGAGGATACAACAAAATAGACATATATGCAATAATGACAGTTTTGTGTCTATTCCCTTATCAAGTGGGAAAGCCATATTGAGATCCACGTAAAGCATTTTATCGCGCCTTTCTCTGTGCCGTTGGAGGAGCAGGAGGAAGAAGATCTAACTCGGTCTGTTCCCATTTCATAACTTTTCTTTCAGGTTTTTTTTTCTGTTTGTGGCCTTTTATAGTTACACAAACATTTTGTTTTCTTCTTCCTATATTTTTTACTTGTATATGTCATCATATTTACTGGATTCCATCTTAGCGGGAGAGCCGAGAAAGCCTTCGTACATAAATGAGTGTGCTAGTGGGTCATGACCCCCTCTGACATCCAGGCATCCCTGGTAGGGATGTGCGTTTCGGGTTTCGGAATTTTCACGAAATTTCCCGATTCGTGCCTTCGGATTCGGCCCAATTTCCGAATCGGGTCGGACCCGAAAACAGACAGATCCAAAAAGTTTTCCGAGCTGAAACAAAAAAATTTCGGATTTTTCGAATGGACTTGAAATGTGTCAAATCGAAATTTATTTTCGCTCTATTCATGATTTCGGTTCCATTCGTGATTTCGGTTCCATTTCGGTAATTCTGGAAATCGTATATTTAACTATTATCGGTTATATCGCTGATTCTGTAAATTTTGTATTTGTAAATGCGTATCACTTGTTTCTTGTGGCATTCGGGTCAGTTTAGCGGTTTTTAAATCGTTGTTTCATTTTTTTTGTTCCTTGGCTTTCATACCATTTTAATATGATTAAATAAAGTTGTGAAATGTATATTCATAAGAAAAAAAGGATCTTTATTTAATAAAAAAAAAACACGATAGAATCGCCAGAATTATCGTATCGACAGAATGAATTATTGGATCCGAAAAACAAACCAAAAATTTATTATAAAAATATAGTAGTTTACGTCAAAACGAATAGAGTTAGACACTTTGAAACGAGGAGAACAGATGTTCCGAAAAAACGAAAATTTCCGAAATCACGAAAAGTCGATACAAAAAACGAGCAAAGTGACCCGAAAACACGAAAAATGGTCGCTATTCCGAAAAAAAAATGTACACGTAAACGAACCGAACCGAAACAGAAATCGGTCGAAACGAGCCGAATCGAAAATTTTAAACATCCGAACAAATCGAACCGAAAAAAAAAAAAAAAAAATCGGTGCACAAGCCTAATCCCTGGGCCATCACGGCATCTTCGCAGTCACCCATATATTCAGGTGGTCACGTCTTGGTGCAAAACAAGTCCCGCTGGACGTTCTGCGGTGATGCATTTGTAACCTCGATCAGAGCAGATCAGTCTTGCCCGTCATGCCATCTGAATGACTGAGTCGTCGCTTTGGGGTCAGGTCCAACCTTCTTCACCTAATATATTCCTGGACTGTGAAAGATGGCTTGTGGTCCTCGTGACGGTAGTCGCGGACCTGGACCAGAAACATGCTTCTGGGAGGTGTGTGCCTGATGTGTTATATTGTTTTCCAGTCCTCTCTTATGTTAAGGTCACACGGTTCCTTTGCATCGATGGACTATTAAAGTGCTGTGTGCATAGAATTAAATGTTGGGTGGTTAACCCTTTGTGGATCTTACTGGGTATTAAAAACTGTATAATAATTCGAATCGCTGTAAACAATAATACGGAGGGGATTTTCTTTAGTTGACATTGCATTGCTCTCTATATCCACTGGATGGCGCCATTAGTACAGATTATCCATTCTACATATATATATATTATCCTGCCAGTAGACTCCTACATTACGGTTTGTGCTCATGTGTCCGTGAAAGAAAAAAAGAAAACTAAACTCACAACTTCATCGTCCGTCACGTCTGTTGTGTTGAGGTTTTAGTGGCACGTTCTGGATCTCAGGTGCAAACTAATTAAACTGCAATAAATAAAATTCCTTTGCATTGCTTCAGAATCAGATACTCGATATCGGGGGGAAACTGCCGGGAATCTTGAAAATCAAGCATACTTGATAAAGGTAGTGAAAGGGTTAATGGAAGATCCCGGCAATCTCTGGTTAATGGAAGCCCAAGATAAAACGATGAGAGAATTACGCAAAAAACCTTTATCCTCTCGTTTTGTCGCATTGAAAACGAACAGAAAAAAACTGCGATTTGACCCAATTTACATAGAATAAAACCCAAAAGGACCGGCTAGAGCCGCCCTCGCTGCACATGGACTGATCAGCAGGTGCAGGAAATGTTCATGGACGTCATTATACTGAAAGCGGTGCCTCTGCTTACATAATCTGTGATTTCCGCCTGAAAGTAAGTGACTGTGAAATGCGTTTTATTCAGACACATCGCACGTTAAACCGTAGTAGTCAGGAATATGGGGGATTCTGGGTAAACCAAAATACTTAATTCTGTGATGATCCCATCTTTAAGAGACCCTCTGAGCTTTAAGGGATCCCCCCTATCCAGGGGCCAATCAGAGAGTAGATCCACTATCCCCACCAAAACAAGGACCTCTTTTACATCTTCTCAAAACAATTTGTGCGTAAAGCCGGAACTAACACTCTCACTTCTTCTTTTCGTGATCGGGACATTATTCTGTTTGTACCAGCTCCGTCTCAATGTCGCTTCGCATATTAATATTTTTATTCTGTAAGTATCAAGATCTCATTTTTTATTTAATATTAAATTATACATTATTGATACAAGTTACATTATTGTACAGATTGTTAAGATATTAAGTAGATTTGAGTCGGTGTAACCGGAGATAAAATGTTAATCAGTGACGGGTTAAGGGGTTTCTTAATTTCTGAAAAGTGTTGCTTAATTAATGCAGTAACGGTTTAATGCTTTGAAATGTATTGTGTGATATTTTACTCTATGTGTGTCACAGGGTGCATCCATTGTGTGATATTTTCCTCTATATGTGTCACTGGGCGCAATCATTGTGTGATATTTTCCTCTATATGTATCTCTGGGCGCATCCATTGTGTGATATTTTACTCTATGCGTCACTGGGTGCATCCATTGTGTGATATTTCCCTCTATATGTGTCACTGGATGCATCCATTGTGTGATATTTTCCTCTATATATGTCACTGGGCACATCCATTGTGTGATATTTTACTCTATGCGCCACTGGGTGCATCCATTGTGTGATATTTCCCTCTATATGTGTCACTGGGTGCATCCATTGTGTGATATTTTCCTCTATATATGTCACTGGGCGCATCCATTGTGTGATATTTTACTCTATGCGTCACTGGGTGCATCCATTGTGTGATATTTCCCTCTATATGTGTCACTGGGTGCATCCATTGTGTGATATTTTCCTCTATATATGTCACTGGGCGCATCCATTGTGTGATATTTTCCTCTATGTGTCACTGGGTGCATCCATTGTGTGATATTTTCCTCTATATGTGTCACTGGGCGCATCCATTGTGTGATATTTTCCTCTATTTGTGTCACTGGGCGCATCCATTGTGTGATATTTTCCTCTATATGTGTCACTGGGCGCATCCATTGTGTGATATTTTGTATCTTTCCGTCACTTGCTCCTCACTGTGTGGCTTTGGTCATAGAATGGGTCAGTCACCGACTCACATCATTGTATTGTGTGGGATGTACGCAGCACAAGCACTTTTTTGGTCTCTCCTTCCTAACAGGTGATTGAATAGGAGATGACGGAGCTTATTAATTGTTATCCAATTGGATCATATTGCAGTTAATTATGATGTCATTGATTGACACTCCCTATATATATGTTACGTGTTCATTATGAATTCAGACTTGACAAAGACCTTTGGGTCGAAACGTTGGCTTTTGCTCACTATGGAATAAAACCCCTTTTTGATTTAACCACGTGTGGAGTTGGCACATTGTTTTTTGTGTGTACAGGATTGGGAAGCGAGTCCATGCTGACTGTTGGATGTGATATTGGTTGCAGCTTATTTAATTTTTTGATGTATTCAAAGGACATCTCCAGAGGGTAAGATTAGAAGGCTTTTAAGCTCTCATTCAGCGGCCAGTTCTTATCTCAGGTAGCCTAGAGAACACAATAGACCCCCTGCAGTCTTATCGAAACATACGCTCTGCTATACATCATTAACTGGTAAATACTGTATAAAATAAAGCACAGCCACAAAGTAAAAATTCACCATTAGATTTTGGTAAATTGTGCAGCATGGGAAAAGTGCATAAAATAGAAACTGGAGATAAAAACCTAACTTTATTTTTCCTTTTTACATGCAGTTAATTCAAGCAAAGAACTCCCCCCCCCCGCAGCATGTGGTTCATACTGAGGTTTTATGTGTAATATACAAGTCACATACATACAGCTTATAAGTAAATATTGTAAATTTGGGGTAAAAAATTTAAGAACCAAATAAAAAATAAATAAATAAACCCCACCAAATTTCCATACATCTCCCTGCACGTCCGAATATCATTCAAAATAGACTCGAAACAATACATTACTGCTTCTGGATTTTGAAATTTGCCTCCTTGCCTTTTCATTAAATTTTTTTCTTCCCTTTTTTGAAAGATTTACTGTGGTTTTAAACAGCGGTCAAATTCTAAAAAAATAAGTGCGGGAAGTCCTATAAATTGCTGCCCCGCCCCAACAAATGATTCTCATATTGCATGTAATCCATCACACACTCATATCTGATATAAATATATATATATGGGCTGGGATTTAATGAAATATATGACTGATAATATGATGATTGAAAAATATGATTGATAGCCTGTGTACAGGCTTTGTGGCGTCTGGAACCAATGGCAAATCCGTTCCCCTTGCATAAAATAACGGAGGAGCCTTGTTCCCACGCGTTCCTCCTCCACTTGACCCCTGGTTTAGTCCAATTCATTGTGTCACAAATTGACAAGATGTGAGGGAATAATAATAATATAAAATAAATCAGGAAGAAACCAGTGCTCCGTCTGATATGAATAAAAAGCTGCTAACACAGCAAAGCGTTCTGCTGAACCACATCCAAATCAAGAAGCGTCTTCACTTCCTAAAATTTGTTACCATTAATTTCACATAACATCCGATTAGGAGATTAACTTTAAGCCGTCCCTGTCTCCCATCTAGTAAAAGGTACAATTATTTAAAGTGCCCACCTAGATCCCTGACATAGGGCAGTATTACCATGTTTCCACTAAAAAGGGGACGGTAATGGGGATAATGTGCGCCTTCAGGTTTCCCCTTAGCATCCCCATTTTAGCACCCTATTACGGGGCAGGCACTGATTCAGCAGCCTGCCCCTTAACACAGCGCTACCCTCCTGGATACTCACTGCAGTGTTAATGAGCCGCCACAAGTATCACCTCCTGGAGTCCATAGAACTCCATGGAGGCTGGTGCTGCCAGGTCACGATCTCGCTCTACTACCCCTGCAGATATTGGGGGGTTCCTACACTGATCTATTGTAATTGGAAATTTGTGACTTAAACGTACGCTTTACTTTTAGAAGTGATCAGGATGTGAGAAGGCCCCCCACTTCTCACTCATCACCCAGCTCACCTGATGTGGCAGAAACATGGGGAGAAACGGAGGAGTTTCCTCCCCCACCCAGTGCAAACAGCAGCTGGAAATTTGTGAATTTTCCAGCTGCCTGTCACAGATCGGTCACTAGTGATGCCACACACAGAGAGCGACTGACGTCACTCTAGGAGACCTATCGCTGTAGTGAGTGTTCTCATAGAGGCAGCGATGGAACGGATCTGTGCATGTGTGTGTAGCTATAATCCATCTCTATGCGCAGGCGCTACGGAACTTGTGTACATATAGTGTGTGAGTCACGTACAGCTGCGCAATTTGAGGCTCCTACGCTACACAAGTTGTGTATGAGTACAAATAGTGCAGAAAATCTTCAGGGACTTCTGGGTTCAGGAGCCCTGGAGCCGAAGAGGAGGAGCAGCGTGCAACGAGGGGGAAACGTGAGTAAAATCACCCGTAAATAAAATTAAATCTGCCCAATTGTTTAAGCAAACTCTGTTTTCATGAAACTATCCCCCTTTATCTCACAATATTTCTATGCAAGAGTGAAAAAAAAAAATTATTAAAGGAGTAGAATTTGGAGAATCCAGGTAAAAAGGATAATGTTTTAACATGTGACTCTTTTTAACCTAATCTTTTCTTGCTTTTGCAGCGGCCGTGGCGACTCTGGACAGAACAAGTAAGTAAACGTCTCATTAATTAAAGTATCTGAAAAGAAGGTAAAGCTGACAAAGTTTGCGTTTGTTGATCACTCGTTATCGCTTCAAACAATGGGAAACCTGCCTTTAACGTGAGCCAAGGAGAGGATATCTGACATCTGAGGGGATGATCTATATCAATGCCGCTAATTAAAGGTCATTATGTCCCCTCGATATATTCTATCGGCTCCATTCCATAGCTGGTGCTAGTGTAGCATCTCAATATATAAATTGTTGGCGCTATGATTAGTAAGTTTACCGTCCGGCATCGATATTCCAAACCTGATGCTACACTGGGGTGAGATCACTTTGCGCTTCACAGTTTGCGCCAGCTTACTGTACTTTGCGTAGCCTGTACTTAACATGGGAGCACAATCTGTTATTAGCGTTTCGATAAGTGCGCTATTACAAGGTGCTGCCGCAAATTACCATCGAGACGTGAAATGAAAAATTTTACCACCTCCTGAAAGCTGGTGATAAATGATTCTGCAGCTGAAATAGCAGTTGGTGAAGTGCGTCGGGACCGATGGACAGGTCTGAAGAGAGGGCCCACCGGGGATGAAAGACAAACGAAGATTAAAAAAGACAAAAGAAGCAACTGTGAATTGAAGACACATAAGCCCAGCCACCTACAACACTCTGCGAGCGTGTCACATCATATCATGGGCTATATGTACGATTGCCACGTACAGAGGACGCAATTTGAGCGTATCGTGCAATGGGCTGGAATACCGTTCAGGCTCCTCCCTGAACTCCAGACCTTCACGGCCTTGCCATGTATAAATGTCATGTTTCGTAGCTGCGTTACTATTTCTCAATGGTGGTTTTTGGATCTCAAGTTCTTAGATACTAGAATGGTTCAAGATCATCACAAAGTGCCACTTCCATCTGCAAGACACGACCTATGGACATGCACAGGTCACCTATCAGGTTCTTAGTGGAAGGGAGGATCGGTGGATTGGGAGATCCAGTGTCACGGGAGTCCCAGGCAGATGCCAAGGAGCGCCCTTGGTATTGAGTGCTGTTAAACCCTTTAGGCAGGTTTGTTGAATGCATGATGCAGAACCCAGAATACACAATATGCAGGAACAGAACCAGAGCAAGAGATGACAGTACAGAATACAGACACAAGAGGGGGCCGTGTACTGGGTAAAATTTCTAATCTAATACAGATTACAGGGTTGGGGGTAAACACTAGAACAACAACGAGGGTTTTCAAGAAATACCACAAAGAGATATCCAGCAGCAATTCAGGCCCTTAAGATAGAAAAGAGGTCCTTTAGCTGGCCACTTTACAACCTACTCTATGCTGCTGGAGAAACACAGACAAGGAAATAAAACAGACAGGACATAAACAAGAATGGTCATGGAAAGCCAGGTCTAGACATCAGAGAGGATGTCAGCCAGGAGCCAGAAGAGCAGGTCACACAAGCCGAGGTCAATACACGGGAAATCAGAATACAGGTTCCAGGGACCAGATAATAGAGAGTTCCAGTATATGTATGCCAATAGGTTATACACAGGAATACATAAGCAAAAGCAGAACACAAGGTAGGCACATCCTGAAGCAAGGATCTGATCTATTGCTGGCCATATTGTCACAATCAGTCACAAGGAAGGCACTTTGCACTTGCAAAGGTGAGGCACTGGTACATAGGAAAGCCCCAATATGCAGATAATACTGAGTAGACAACCTAGGCCAGAGACCCTGCACGGTACACAGCAGCCCTATTCTGAAAGACTGGTCTTTAGAATAGCCGGATCTGCGCTAAAGGAAAATAATACAACAGCGCCGTGCAAAGTCTATGGACCTACAGACGAGACAGGAATATAAATATATCAACAGTACAGACAAGGAGTATCCAAATAGCGAAGTCAAGAAAAAGCAAGGAGTCATAAACCAGAACGAATACCTTATACTGATGCCAGGGATCCAGAACCGGGAGATTAGTCAGCCAGGCAAGAGTGTCAGAACCAGGTAATCAGTCAGACATCTAACAAAACCAGACAAAGGAGAAACCCTAAAACTAATTACACAGGAATGACTGGACATGAACTAGAACCTGGACTAACTAAAGAAACAGCATACAGATAAGGAGACAAGACCATACAAACTAAACAGAATAACAGCAGGGAGCTCTCAGGAACAAACACTCAGCAGGAATCAGAACTGAAAGTGAACCAGAATGCAAGAGCGATGGGATAAGGGCCCATCACAATATATTTATTTATTTATAAAGTATTTTACCAGGAAGGATACATTGAGATTGCTCTCGTTTTCAAGTATGTCCTGGGTTCAAGAACATTAAAATGTTACAGTTGTTACAGAAATACAATACTAATAACATATATAGGGAGGTGATCAGCCCACATCACCAACAGGAGAGCTAACGAGGAAGCCACTTAACCCCTGAGCTGCAACCAAGGGAAAGCAACACACAGAAACATAGGGGAAACACAGGCATAAAGAATACAGAGGGCAGGGGGACAGAGCTGGAACGGGGAAACGTGACACATATATATAGGGCATGGCCGGTCATGTGACCACAGACTATCAGCCACAGGAGGGATAGTCTGCAGTGGCTAGCTCAAAGCATACAGGAGCTGATGATCGTTGCACTCACCACCAGTGGGGCCTGGCTGCATTGGGGAAATGTGACACCCAGGTGAAGATTTTAACCAATCGGACTCATTTTGGGAATACATTATTTGCGTGGGTTTTTTCGTTCTGCTCTTATTCCTAGTTGGGGTTTGGGACAATATATTAAAGGAGCTCGCTTTTAAAAAAAATAAAGTTTCATTATTTTGTCCTACATTAAAGGAACACTCCAACAAAAAAATCACCCCCCGTTTTTTTTTCCTAACCTATCCCTATTCCCTTAATAAAACCTTCTTTTTTTTTTCTTTTCTTGTAACTGCAATACTTACCTTAAAATCCTCTGGTTTCCAGCGGCGTTTTTTTTTTTTTATACTCACCTCCCTCCTCTTCCGCTCCCGTCCTTCTTCTTGCTGCGTCTTGGCTTCTGGTTTACGTGAGAAGCGCGCATGCGCGCCTCTCACGTAAGCCAGCCAATCGGCAGGCTTCCTCCCGGCTCCCTCTGAGGATTAGTGTTGCGCGCAAGAGGATGCGCGCAACACTAACCCGAAGAGGGAGCCGCCAGCTTCTGCGGGGAGTAGGAGACGTCATCGCGCTGAAAGCGCGATGACGTCTCCTACTCGGCAAAAGTCGGCAGAAGCGGGAAATATGAATCCCGCTCTGCTGACTGACAGCTGGGAGGGCGGAGTAAAGTTCTCCGCCTCTCTCAGCTGTTTTCAGCATTTTCAGCTGATCGGCTGAGCGGAGGGAGGGGGGACAAAGGGCGGCATACTCCGGGCATCATGACCACCTAAAATCGCTTAGGTGGTCATGTTGCTTAGAGTATCCCTTTAAGTGGGTAGAGGCTGCTGACAGCTTCTGCCCAATAATTATTTACATTTTTAATTTTCTATTTTTGGGTGGTTTTACATTCCTTTTCTCCCTCGACGCACACAGCTCCTCCTCATCGGCTCAGGGATTCCCTAACCTGTAAGTCCCTATAGATTTTGTGAGAAATTTGTGCTCCTATGCAACTTACGTAGCGTAGGAATCTGCAATTTGCACAGCGCCGCGGGATTTGCGCCCTTTACGTATACAAGTTGCGTAGCACCTGCTCAGAGTGATGGATTGGAGCTGCGCACGCATGCACAGATCTGATCCATCGCTGACTCTCGGAGACTGATCGGTACTGTGATTCTTCTCAGAGGGTGATGTCGGCTGCTCTGTGTGTGCTAACGTCAATAGAGACCAATATGGTGACCGGCAGCCAGGAAATTCAAAAATACCGGCTACTGGTGATGCTTTGTGGAGGAAACTCCTCCACTTCACCCAAAGATTCTACCACATCAGGAGAACTGAGAGGGGGGGCCTTCTACAAAACACGTTTATAACTGTAAAGTGGTCAGACTCAGGATGAGTAGAATGTTCCTTTAACACCGCGCACTTTATCCCTGAAGGAAAAAGGTTGAGGCCATGCTGGTTTTTATGTAATTTTAATTTTAATGAATTACATTGTCGCCGTTTCACCATAACATCAGAGTTCGGCCCTTCAGAGCGATCTCTTGCTCTTTGAGACATTCTTGATGGTTATTGTTTTTATGGTTATACACTGTCCTTGATTTGTTTCTTCACGTTGCCCTCTATCCCTCTGTAACCTGAACTCCATCCTCTTCCCAATCACACGAATATACAAAGCCTCTGCTGAATGCCTCTCGATCCATCTCCTTCCTGTGCCGATTCACGAAGACACAGAACTAACTGTGAAACGCGTTGGTTTTTGCAGGAGCCGCCGTCAGACCAGTGATATCGGCCTCGCCAAACTGGGGAAAGATATTCGAAGGAGAATCTATAACTCTTACCTGCAACGTGGATTCTGAGCAAGAAAAACATGGGACGCAGTATTTCTGGTACAGAGACAATTCGATGTTACGTATAAACACGCGGAGCATAGAAATTAAAAATGCTCAGCTAGGATTCAGCGGAGCTTTCACATGCCAGAAAAGCAGCCCTGATAGAAGTGAGCCCTTCACACTGGACATTATTAATGGTGAGTTATCTCGCTCAGGACGTGTTACTAATAGCGCTGTGTGACATTGTTATTATCCCTTAGTGAGCGACGCCACGTGACGTCTTATAGAGAGCAAGGAACGAGGAGGTCATGCACTGAGCAGATACACAGCTGACCCAATACATTGTGCTGTCTGGATCCAAGATATATAACGCATATTCATACACATATACACCACACAAGTACTCACACAAATACACATCGGTGTCAATGAATGAGGCGTGGACATTTATTGGGGACTGGAACGGACTCACGTTAGGAGATGAAAAAGTAGCACTGACCAGACAGATTACCAATGGTGTGACAATGATTTGAGGAAAGTCCGGGTATTGCTTTGTTAGTTTTTTCAAATGTTGTAAGTATCATCGGTGACGAGAGTGACTCTGAACGGAGGGTACCTGCACTTGGTATTCCTGCTGGGAGATGCATGTGGGACTGTGGGTTCTGGGGGGGGTCTCTCCAAGTCATTGTGTGCCTATAAGTGTTGTGTGAATATTGTTATTGTCAATACCATTATTGTCTCTGCGTATGTTACTTTTATTACGGCTAATAATTACTGTGTGTGTCACTGTAACCCTTTCCAACTCCCCCTGTATAGAATATGTTTTACATCTGTGACAGACTATTGTATCAGGCTATTGTCTACTTGTGTAACTTCTTATCTGTGCTCTAATGTATCCAGACAGTCTGATGGTCATTCTCTGATTACACAGAACCCTATTTTACATCTGTAAAGTAAAATGGCTAGGGCCGCCAGGGTGTCATGTTCCATAGATCTCCAGGCCCCTCTTTGCAGTTTATATATTTTGCCCATGTGTTTCATTAAAGGATTCAAGTTCCTGTCTGTTTTACCTCAAGCTCTGAGTGCTGCCTCATTTATGGGGAATGCTATCAAAGCTCTATTAGTGTACCTGCCTTTAAACTTTGGCTAAGGGCTGGAGAAGGACTGCTGGTGGGTCTGACAAGTGAGCGGCATTAACAGATGTGACCCTGTTGGGGTACAGAGACCTGTTAAATCATCATTCATGAGTTGGGAGAATCATTACTCTCCTGTGGGAGAGGTGTCCATCCAATTTTGAAGGAGAAAAGTTACCAGGAAAGGCTTAATGATCTTAACATGTACAGCTTGGAAAAAAGACGAGACAGAGGAGATATGATAGAAACATTTAAATACGTAAAGGGAATCCACAAGGTAAAGGAAGGGAGTATATTTAAAAGGAAACAAAGTAGCAAAACAAGAGGACATAGTCTTAGATTAGAGGGGCAAAGGTTTAAAAGTAACATCAGGAAGCATTATTTTACTGAGAGGGTGGTGGATACATGGAACAGTCTTCCAGTAGAAGTGGTAGATGCTAAAACAGTGATTGAATTTAAGCAGGCATGGGATAGGCATAAGGCTATCCTAAACAAAAGATAAATCCAGGTAAAGTATCCATGTAATTGGGCGACTAGATGGGCCGAAAGGTTCTTATCTGACGACATTTTTCTATGTTTCTATGTTTCTATGTTTCAATTTAGTATCTGTAGCTCTGCTCCCTGAACCTCTTACAGACACAGCATCAGAAAACAGAGACCAGTGAACGTAGAAAGACATTGGCCTACGTTTGCCAATCATTTAACTTGTAACGATGATTGAGTGAGCTGTGAATTATACAAGGAACTCTTTCCCTGGGAAGCCCAATAAAAATAAATAACTGTGGCAGCATACCGAAAATGTAATTTGCCTGACATTGTGAATATAGAAACCATCACCCTCGACAGCCAATGAGAGTTGGCGTACGCTACACCAAAAGCGGCATCGTATTCTAAGATTGAAAATTAAATCAGTCAAGTGCGGTTTAACCAAAAACAAATAAAGCAAGGTAAAAACACTCTCCAACACATTTGCAAATACACAAAATTCATAAGTGCAGAAAACACAGCCCACATCTCCAATTACAAGGTGAAAGGCATTGACAGCGAAGCCGGACTCACAGCAAGGTCATTGTGGACTTTAATGAATATTGAGACAGATACGATTAACACCGTGAGCAGACTGAGTGACCCCCACATTGCAGTCCATCTGCGGATAAACAAAAATAGCGATACAACACCCAAAACTGAAAACAAGAGGACTGGAGTAAACGGACACACACTCCAAACATGCTGCTAACACTTTCTTTTTGACACACAAGTCACTAAAGTCACAAAACAAAACGCTTGTAAAAACACACATGAGAAAGGTAAAAGGATAAAGTGTTCAGGATGAGTAGAGGACAGTCTGAAGTCCCTTTGAGTTCCGTTCCTCTGGGTAATGCGGTGTACTGGTATCTCTGACAGAGTGGAGAGCACCTGTTTGGGTCTTTGAAAAAGTTACTACTGTATTTAAGATTGATATTGCAGCACCAAGAACACAAAGACTGCAAAAATCTGTAAGCGATATATGAAGGGATTGTCAGGGATTTACCAGGAGTTGGAGCCCAGGTCACTGGAGATGGCGCACGCTACTCCGAGTGACCAGGAGGCCTCTGCGTAGTGGGTGTAGGCAGGGGACAGGTCCAGGTACGCGGTACAGAACATGGGTAATCCAAATATATGGTCAAACGGAGCAGAAGTTGAGGTCTGCAGAGCTGTTTGGTAGAACGGAAAGAGGTGACGTCCAGAAAGGCAAAAGTAAACGCAGGCTGGTACGTCACCTTACATTACGGGTTCTATCACCTCCTTCAAGCCAACACTAGCGTCAGCTTAAAGGAGGTCATAGCGATAGACTGGCAGACTACTTCCTCAGTAAAACTCTAACTATCAGAAGCAACATCCCAACACAAGATAGTTATCTGCCACCTCTACTCCCAGAGGTCTCCTCTGCCACCCTCTGCCACTTCCTCCCAGCCACTGAGGAGGAAGTCAATTCCTTATTGTCCTCCTCACATCTCACCACGTGCCCGCTCGACCCCATTCCCTCACATCTAATTCCTCCCCTCTCCTCCTCCCTCACCCCTGCTCTCACACACATCTTCAACCTATCTCTCTCAATGGCTCCTTTCCATCCGCCTTCAAACACGCGCTAGTTACCCCTTTACTAAGAAACCATCCCTAGATCCCAACTCTCCATCCAACTACCGCCCTGTATCCCTGCTTCCCTTCACATCAAAGTTCTTAGAAAAACTAGTCTTCAACCGCCTCTCCCTCTTCCTGTCCTCCAATTCCCTACTTGACCCCCTGCAATCGGGCTTCCGTCCCCTACACTCAACTGAAACTGCCCTCACCAAAGTCACCAACGACCTCCTAACTGCTAAAAAACACGGCCACTATTCTATTCTCATCCTGCTTGACCTCTCGGCTGCTTTTGACACTGTTGACCACCCCCTCCTTCTACAGACCCTCAACTCTCTGGGTCTCGGTGACACTGCACTTGCTTGGGTGGACTCCTATTTATCCAACAGGTCCTTCTGTGTGTCCTTTGCTGGTAACTCCTCCTCTTCATTGCCTCTATCTGTTGGTGTACCTCAAGGCTCTGTCCTTGGTCCTCTGCTCTTTTCCATCTACACCTCCTCCCTGGGCAAAATCATCAACAGCTTTGGCTTTAATTACCACCTCTACGCTGATGACACTCAGATCTACCTCTCTACCCCTGATCTCTCTCCCCCTGTCCTCTCAAAAGTCAGTGACTGTTTATCTGGCATCTCCTCCTGGATGGCTCCCACCACCTAAAGATCAACATGTCAAAGACTGAGCTCCTACTTATTCCTCCCTCCAATGCCTCCCCCACCTCCTGACTTCTCTATCACGGTGGAGGGTATCACCATCTCCCCATCAAACCAAGTTCGCGGTCTTGGAGTTACACTTGACTCTGCTCTTTCCTTCATCCCCCACATCAAGTCTCTTTCCTCCTCCTGCCGATACCAACTGCGTAATATTTCCAGAATTCGGCCATTTCTTACCGCTGTCACCACAAAACAACCCATACACGCCCTGGTAATCTCCCGACTCGACTATTGCAATAATCTCTTATCTGGCCTCCCTCTGTCCCGCCTCTCCCCCTACAATCCATCCTGAACGCCTCCACCAGGCTAATTCACCTCACCCGCCGCTCTGTCTCTGCCGCTCCCCTCTGCGAGTCCCTTCACTGGCTCCCCATCCACTGCAGAATTAAGTTCAAAATCCTTATCCTTACCTACAAAACCCTCACTAACTCAGCTCCCCACTACCTGTCCTCACTAATCACCAAATACACCCCAGCCCGCTCCCTAAGGTCAAACAGTGACCTGCGCCTAGCTTCTCCCCGCATCACCTCTTCCCATGATAGACTGCAGGATTTCTCACGCGCAGCCCCCACTCTCTGGAATGCTCTCCCTCGTACTGTCAGACTTTCCCCTAACTTCTCTTCCTTCAAACGCTCCCTTAAAACATTCCTATTTAGGGAAGCCTACCACCAACTCACTGACACAACCATCAATCACTCTCACCTTACAGTCCTCTCCTCCTGTTTCCAACCCCAACCCTCCTAGATTGTGAGTTCCTACGGGAATTATTATTATTATTCTTTATTTATAAAGCGCCAGCATATTCCGCAGCGCTGTACAATAAGCATAGTATAGACAGGGTTACAATACATTGAACAACATTTGACAGTACAGGAGGAGATGAGGGCCCTATTCCCGTAGGAACTCACAATCTAGGAGGGTTGGGGTTGGAAACAGGAGGAGAGGACTGTAAGGTGAGAGTGATTGATGGTTGCGTCAGTGAGTTGGGTGGTAGGCTTCCCTAAATAGGAAAGTTTTAAGGGACCGTTTGAAGGAAGAGAAGTTAGGAATAGGGCCCTCATCTCCTCCTGTACTGTTTGTCAAATGTTGTTCAATCTATTGTAACCCTGTCTATACTGTGTTTATTGTACAGCGCTGCGGAATATGCTGGCGCTTTATAAATAAAGAATAATAATAATAACAATAATAGGGCCAGATCGCCTTTGAATCGCCAACAGTTTAAAAAATTTGCGATTTGTAGCACGCGTTTATTATACTTTGCGCTCCCTATATCCAACATGGGGAGCGCAAAATGAAAGCACATATTAACTAGCGTTAGTAGCTTGCGTCAGGACCAAGTGATCCTAAGAGCTGGCGCTAACTAAAACGTTGCCACCAGCTCAGAGGTGCAGGTAATGGATTGCGCTGCTGCAGAATCTGTTACCTGCAGCTCAAACCCCCCAAAAACACATACTCACCTCGCGGCGAGAACGGCGACCCATTCTGCTGCTTCTGGCCGCCGGGAGCAGAGGGTGACTGGGGGAAGAAAGTCCCCAGTATCCCTCCGCGATCACTCCGCCGACCAGCAGGATCTTGCGAGAGGTGACCCGGCAGCACGATCCTCCGTGGAGTCCAATGGACGCCATGGAGGGGGTGCTGGGGACGGCGCTGTAGCACTGCTCCTAGCATCCGCAAGCTCAGCGTTCGCTAAGGGACAGGCTGCCGGACTCGACGCCTTGCCCACGATCTGCTTGGGAAACCGGGACGCTAAGGGGAAGATAGTGAATGCTAGTTTTTCCAATTAGCGTCCCGGTTTTAGCTCAGGGCAGCTGATAGTGCCCTACGTGTACAAAGACAACAGAGCACAGTTCAGCAGCGGATGATTTTTGACATTTCAAACTTGGCTGCATTGTACAATCCAGTCCATAATGGAACGCCATTTTCTTACCTAGGCTTAGAAATAAGGGATAGATTTAGAAATTAAAGTGAGTGCTCAATTGTGATGTAATAGAGTCTGTCCCTTCATAAAAATGAAGCAAAAATGCAGCAGAACGTTAGGGTTAAATCTAACCCTCAAAAAGAGAAATCCTTTAAGCGCGTAGAGTGTAATAATAATACCGGGAAATCTACCGATAATTTAAGTGGTATAGATGCACTATATTCAAATTTATAGAATCCTAAAAAGCCTGTATGGCTAAAATACAGAATTAGTGTATATATAAAAGTCCCAGAGTCTAGAGAATTCTTATTGTATAAATGTTGAGCGTGTATGGATCAAGATGTTCTCCCAAAAGTCCTCTTTATTGTCCCCAAATTGTGGTATAGATGAAATCTTCTATATTTAAGAGGATCTTCCATATAGGGTAGACTCAGGCTCTAAATGTTTATATATACACTAATTCTGTATTTTAGCCATACAGGCTTTTTAGGCTTCTATAAATTTGAATATAGTGCATCTATACCACTTAAATTATCGGTAGATTTCCCGGTATTATTCCACTCTACGCGCTTAAAGGATTTCTCTTTTTGATAGTATCCCCTGTGTTTTTTGGTATCTAACACACCTTTCGGGCAGCGAGGAGTATTATTCCACCACGGTCCACAGCGCCTTATTGACCCTACATTTCCTTTCATCATTAAATCTAACCCTAAGAGAAGCTGTAATCTCTAATACTAACTTCTAAACCTAAAATTAACCCCAACCCCCACTGCTAACCCTAGTCCTAATTTCTATCCCTGATTTGAAAACATAATTAAATGAAGCTCCATTTCTGACCAGGATGCCGAATTCATCTCTGGCCGAATGCTGTGGATGTAAAATCATCCACGTCTGAATAGGAAAGGCGCCCAGTTTGACCACACCCAAATTGGAGCATCATTTTTAGAAACACACATTTCCCATCAGATAGTTACCCATCCGTTCAAGTCAACTCATTAACACAGTCACTTGTTACAGGTTTACTTGTCATTTCTGACATAGCACGTCTGACATATATATATATATAAAACAAAACCAGGGAGAGAGCACTCCAGTCAAACACATTAAAAAAAACTGCAACAACAGCTCTATGCATGGGTGCATTATACCAGTGTAACCCCTGGAGTACAGTAATTCTACTACCCTGCAGTTTCTATGTAGTAACCAGCAGATGGCGACCTTCTGTTTGCTCTGGAGATTCAAGACTGTGTGGCTCTATGGTTTTGTGAGTGGAGGCAGGGCTGCTAGAGAGGAAGCAAGAGGGAGGAAGCTGGAAGATGATTGTGGTATTGTGTCCAGTGCTGAAGCATCCAGCATAAAGGCTCCCAGCAGAGTCTGTATCCAGATCAAAGCACAGAACTGTTCCTGGCAGTGATTGTTCTGCAGAAAGAAGGAATCCCAGTGGAGCAGCTTCTCCCCTTCCTGGACAAAATCTGATTGCAGACTGTGGAGTGGTAAGTGGAGACCTCTCCCCTTGGTTTTACAACAAGGCACTCTGACACTGGTTACTAAAGCAGCAGTCTGACTTCTCTGATCCCTGGAACACCCCAGCATATTACAAACAATGTCCTACCTATGGTACCATTAGGGAAAAGACTAGGGTGGGCCCCAGTATTGTTTGTGGGTGGGTAAACTCATACTGACTCTTGCGTTATTTACTTATTCCACTGCATTATGTTTATTTACACCGTTACATTTATTTTTGCATAGAGTTTTGCTGTGCAATACAAACTTCTATAATAGACAGCTCTGTGTTGCTTTATTGCTTGTTTAAATATGTTCCCAACTGGATCGCACACCCAAAGCCTGGATGTCCAGTTGGGTGGAGGCACTGCCGCAGTCATGTACCCCAACTCCCAGGTAGCGGAGGCTCAGGATCGGCTTGCAGAGCACTTGAAGGTAACTGAGGTAAAAGACCACAGGGGTATTTGTGGGACTACGCAAAAACCCGTTACACCAGCTTTTACCACATGGTGAAAAATTCTTAAATATAAGCTTTGTTGAATCCGTGAGTTTATCCCATGATGGGCAGTCATTAGGTTTGCAGAGTAGGACCTGCCAGAGGGTGGATTACATTGACGCTGTTGACAGGCTTAAGCAATTCACGGCCGTTCATTGCGAACCAAATTTCCACCATTTTATTCAACAAAGCTTATATTTAAGAATTTTTCAACATGAGGTAAAAGCTGGTGTTATGCACCCATGCATGGAGCTGTTGTTGCAGGTTTTTGAATGTGTTTGACTGGAGTGCTCTCTTCCTGGTTTTGTTTTGTATTTTATTTTTGAGATGCACCCGCACTGAATGCTTAGTTCAGGTTGAGTGCTACCCCCACCCCCCACGTGTTATATATATATGACACACACCAAATATACAATATTGTGGACAGGATGTTCTTCAGAATTAATTAAACATAAGTTAAAATGTTATTCATGCGCACATTGTGGAATAGCATTGTGGTTGTATTTCCATGTCATTGTGTGAATGGAAGCGGTCAGATTGGGAGGTTAATTTACACATACACTCTATATTATTCATTTTGCATTTCAGGCTGGGTCATACTGCAGACGCCTCCCGTTGTGTATGAAGGAGGACTCACCGACGCTGAGATGTCAACAGTGGAAGGGATATAAAGCAAAAAGCACAAAGTTCTACAAGGGAGACACCGTGATTAGGTGGAAAGACCCTGACGCCGAGTTACGTCTTACACGTGTGGATAAATCTGCTTCGGGAACTTACAAGTGTTCACAAGTACTGGACCGGAATTCATTGGTCTACGAGACCACATTTGAAGACAAAGCCAATATCACTGTGAAAGGTAAACCGTTTCAGGTTTATCAGGCGTGCTTTACAATATAACACTCTGGGCCTTATCCCGGCGTAGCCTTTAGGATCTAGGGGGGGGGGGGAATCACTTCAGACACATTTTATGAAAACAATTTCCTTACATCAATAGCTTTATCATCCATTAGACCAGGACTTTAAGCTGAAGTCAAACGTAAGCCAAAGTATGTGTGTGATAAAGATGTAACAAAGCCCCTCCGTGAAAAATCAGCTCATATAAAGAATAACGTCTGGAGCCATTAATGTCTACGGCTGCAGTCACAGTTTTATCTAAGAATGAATATCGACATAAAACCCTGGTTACACATCTAAACGGTCATTAATGGTCCGGGGTGCAGAATCCCTCATGATCCGTCACCTCTGCTGGTTGTATGCGGTGAACATTGAGAACAAATGGTAGGCTTGTGCACCGATTTTTTTTTCGGTTTGATTTGTTCGGATGTTTAAACTTTTCGATTCGGCTCGTTTCGACCGATTTCTGTTTCGATTCGGTTCGGCTCGACTCGTTTTTCGTGTACATTTTTTTTAGGAATATCGACCATTTTTCGTATTTTCGTGTCACTTTGCTCGGTTTTTGTATTGACTTTTCGTGATTTCGGAAATTTTCGTTTTTTCGGAACATCTGTTCTCCTCGTTTCAAAGCTGTCTAACTCTATTCGTTTTGATGTAAACTACTATGGTTTACTTTTTTATACTTTATAGATTTTTTTATAATAAATTTTTGGTTTGTTTTTCGGATCCGATAATTCATTCTGTCGATACGATAATTCTGGCGATTCTATCGTGTTTTTTTTTAATTAAAGATCCTTTTTTTCTTATGAATATACATTTCACAACTTTATTTAATCACATTAAAAAAATGGTATGAAAGCCAAGGAACAAAAAAAAATGAACAAAACGATTTAAAAAACGCTAAACTGACCCAAATGCCACAAGAAACAAGTGATGCGCATTTACAAATACAAATTTACAGAATCAGCGATATAACCGATAAGTTAAATATACGATGTCCAGAATTACCGAAATGGAACCGAAATCACGAATGGAACCGAAATCATGAATAGAGCAAAAATAAATTTCGATTTGACACATTTCAAGTCCATTCAAAAATTCCGAAAATATTTCGTTTCGGCTCGGAAAACTTTTAGGATCTGCCATTTTCGGATCTAAAAATTTTCGGAAAATCGGCCGCATCCGAAAACACGAATCGGGAAATTTCGTGAAAATTCCGAAACCCGAAACGCACATCCCTAACAAATGGTTTCTGCTATCTTTCCGCGTCACTGGTGGAACGGTTTACATGAGCTCATGGAGGGCTTGTGCGATGTTACGCTGGACTAAAGGAGCCAATACCGCTGCTGGTATCAATTAGTATCTCTCACACCTTGTGTGGGAGCAGCCATTTCTAGCCGGCGTCCTAACCAGCCGGTCATTTATCCGTGCTTGGCCAATCAGAGGTGCATCGGATATTGCACATGGCCCCTCCCTTGGCTCTCTTCGCAGGAACCTCCGTTCCCTTTGTGTATCTCTAGCCTTGATGCACGTGCTGCTCACTAGCCAATAACATCATTTAAATCCAGACAGCTCGACAAGCCCAGTGCCCTGTCACGGTTTCCCTTCGGACCCCTCAGTGCATCCCTTTCAGCTTGCTTAACTTGTGTACCGAACCTTGGCTAAGTGTCTCGACCATGTAACGTGTACCGACCTATCACTGTGTACCGACCTATCACCGTGTACCAACCTCTGGCTATCATTGACTCTACTTTCTAGCTTTCATAAGTTATTGATTTTTTAGGGTTAGGGTCAGGGCTAGGATTCTGAAAATGATTCAATTAAGGGGTAACTGAAAATTTTCAGATGGAGCCCAAATTTTTCCAATTACTTCCAGAAAACGGTACAAAAAGCGACAATAAGAATTATACCCCTATCCTCTTCTTACACTTCTCCCATGTAAGTTACCTTCTTAAACCTACTAACCCCCCAAGCCCCCCCACCCGCCCCAACCCCCCACCTGCCCCAACCGCCCCAACCCCCCCCCACCTGCCCCATCCCGCCCCAACCCCCCTCCCTTTTCCCGTAAATGAAAACACAACTAAGTATTGGCATTTTGAAAAGGTCATGTCTTTTATTACTTAAGGCCAAATTCTTTGCCTCTAAGGCAGAATTATTATTATCGATCCTCGTATGCCAAATACGCTACACCAGATAACACTGGCAGCCAGATAACACAGGCAACTGCAATGCACCACAAGCATTGCCCAGAAATAGCGCCCCACGTGGCTAAGCAGGATGACCACACGTCTGCTCAGTGTATTTTTTATGGCAGATAGCAGGCCAAGAGGATCTGCAAACCAGGAAGGCACCTGAGCTTGGCCGTATGAAACCACACTCACCCCGTACCCTGCAGACCCTCCCCCCACTATCGCCCTCCACGTGCCAGGCCGCCTATTTCACCGCTCATCCCTAACCTAAATCATGTCCATCTTAAAGTGCAAACCACCAGCTGGCTTCCTGCAACATGGTAAAGTACCCAATTTAAGCGCAATCCACCCAGTTGTGGCCGTAAAAAAACACCAACTGTCTTCAAGCCACTTGGGATACTATCTGATCGATAATAATTGCTCTAAACCATGCATTTAATCAAAGAACAATCCCCCAACCTTGGCCGTTCAAAAACCACAGGCTGGCTTCATGTAACATGGTGTATAACTTGATGGAATAGGTAGACTAACCATGTCCATATTTAGACAATCCCCCAGACGTGGCCGTATAAACCACGGAACCGGGTTCATGCAACATGGCATATATCCATATGGGAAACCACAGGTGGTCTTGCATGAGTGGTGAAATCACCACTCCATTGCCCCTATCCATGGTGCTTCTGCTGCATGACCTTTCCGACGTTGTAGAGAACCAGCATCTATGAAAGAGAAAACAAAAACAGGGTGTGTTGGGTGGGAGTAAAAGAAAAATTACTGCAATACCAAAAAAGTCCCACGCCCTGCCTCTTGTATCCTCCCTTCCCCCTCCTTTTCCATTGTTTATCTCCCCATTGTAGCCAATCACAAAGAGCCATGTTTCAGCTCATAAAACAACGGCGCCCATGCCTGATCCCATAGAACAAAGGGAACTCACTCCCTTTCACTCCCTTTCATACAGGGATAATTCTTAAACCTCACTTCATTCCTAATTAGTCTTTCTCTCGAACTAGGTGTCGTTTTTGGCCGTGTCCAAATTGGAGCGCTTTTTTTTTATTCTGCATGATTTTTCTAGGTGTTTATTTTGTGAACGACCAAGAGGAGGAGTCATTTCCATAGAATATGAGCAGGACTCTCTGTTTATATGGCTGTGTAGCGCTCACCCCTGGAGGAGCTGCTGAATAAACCTCGGGATAGTCTCACCGCACTAGGAAATAACTATGCACCAGCCCTGTTGTGGATTTTTCTATATTATATTCTTTACTGATCCCAATAAAGCAGCATATAATACGCATATACGGTATTTGAGTAACAAGCATTCGCAACGTGGGAAAAACACGCGGCGGTAAAAGAACCCGGTTAACCCCCCTCAGTTCTGGAGTGTAAGTCCCGTGAAAATAGCTCAAAAATATATATGTGTGTTGTCTAGGGTACCCGGGTACTGTGTTCAACTGGCCAGTGAATGAAACAAAAACAATCTTCGACTAGTCACCGTTGGGACCTGTAACAGATCAGCTACCCTGCAGGGGTAGCTCCGTCTGCGGCGCCGAGTCTTGCTGGAGAGCTTAGCCGGGTAGCGAGCTAGCAAGGTGGGAGAGAGATTGGCAGCGGTCCCTGGATGGTCTGGAAGCGAAGGATTCAGTAAAGCTGGCTTATTCAGTGATTATGCCCTCCCCAAAAACTAGTCGTGACTCAGTACAGGTTTGAAGGTAAATCATAGTGTATTTAGAATGGGAACAGACAGTGTTTATATACAAAATACAGCCATGCACATTCAGACTTCCCGCCCACCCCCGACAGTTCTGATTGGTTGGTTCCAAGACCATTGCAAGCTTCTTCCAGGTCCTCTCAGTCTTCACTTGGGTCCACTGGTTGTATGCAGATGAAGTCTTGACCCCACAGTGACCACATACAGTGATTTACATAACCCATTGTAAAGGGAATCAGATAATGGGTGGCTGAGACAATGTGACTCCCAGCCTTTCAGAACAGGTAAACAGATAACAGATATCCAAAGAGAAAGCACTTTTGCATAATCCACAAATTACTCAAACCTATTGTACTTTCTATACAAAGGAAAGCATTTGACACTAGTGGCAGGTAGTGTCTTTAAAAAAACACATTTAACTAAAGAAATATAAGTCTATTTAAAACTAAAAATGAGCAATTGACAATACATTTAAAACCACACAATATAACTGAGCATAAACTAGCAGGATGGTGCAGGGGAAAAACATGATTAATTAGGAGTCTAGCAACAGTTTTACACTAAATCTAACAAAGGAAATTAGTTCCTATAAATAAAGGGTAAACGAAATATAACAAAATAAGAATGAAATTAAACTAAATAAATCCTGTGGCGGCCGTTCCGTCACAGGACCCTTAAAGAAACAATAAACAAGTGCGCAATGTTCTGCGTTTTCACCAGGCCGAAGCCTTCTCACCCATCCGGTGTAACCGCTTGTCCTGGACCGATGAACGCTGAAGAAAAGGATCTCTCGAGAGTGGATCTGTCCTCGCTGCCACTTGGAACTCGGTGCTGTTAACGCCTGCACTCCTGATCTGGTTCTCCTCAGCCAGAATACGAAAACATAGGCAGCCAGCACTCCTCTCCAGTTTGCAGCCTCTCCTCACACGATGTCCCTCTTCACCCAAACCGCACTTTGTCAAGAACAGTTCAGCGTATTACACAGCCGGCCGATGCACACTCTCTCTCCGATCACTGCAGCAATGGATGCCGCCGTCTCTCTGTGCTCCAACTCTGCCAGGATCACAGAAGTGTCACCTGCGACTGTTGTCTCTCACTGCTCGCTCTGTACTCTCAACGCTCAGGGAACAGCACGATCTTTAACACGACTGTAGCAACTTCCACATCCCGGCCTGGTTTCAAACCCTAACAGCTCCAGCGTGCGTCCTACGTCTCTCGTGGCTCTGCTCACACAGCCCATGTTTTGCACGAGTCTTCTGATCTCCTTCCTCCTCTTTGTACCACCCACTTCCTGTCCTCACGCAAAGGGTGATGGAGTCTGTTTTGTCCAGCATAGTCCACAATGTCTCCCTCTGGTGGCAGCAATAGTTCAATGCACCAGAATACTGTTTTAAAGCAGCGCTGTCTTACAGCACAGGATTTATGTTCTGCATATCCACACCTGTGAAAAGTGCTAAAATCTCAGTCTTCAGGGTCATCATTTTCTCGTTATTGTACAGAGTTTTCATAGAGCATTAAGTTATTTAACGCTTCGCTTTAGAGCAGAGGTTCTGTAATAAAAAGTAACTGAAGTCACACCACCCCCATATACTCATGTTATCACATGCATAGTGTGTTTGTAAGGATTTCCAGAATTTATAAAATGTTACTTTTATTCTAGATTATTCTCATTATTTTATCTTCCAGAGCTCTTTCCTGACCCAGAAATAAAAGTCTCCCTGTATCCAGTGAGAGTAGGTGCTGCCATGACCCTGACATGTGACACGCACCTGGCCCCGCCCAGAGCGCAAACTGAACTGCGGTTTGCTTTCTATAGAAATGGTCAGAAAGTGCAGGATTTTGGTAGATCCGGAAAATACCGAGTTAAGTCGTCTGAGCCGTATCACTCGGGGGATTATACATGTGATGCCAGGACTTCATCTGAGAGCGTAAAGAAAACCAGCAGATCAACAAACATCAGAATAGAAGGTGAGCGGAGAATTCCATCTCTATTAGAATATAAACATATTGTATCCATTACATTTACCGTCATAGGAGCGAGTGAACAAATGTTAAGGGTCTGAGAAGTTTCTACATCAGGGACCCTATACAGAACGACACATTACCAGTGAGACGCTAGCCAGCCAAGATGCCGAAGATGTGTCTCAAGACGTTAAAAATTAGGTGAAGAAGTGAAATAAACAGCTCAAGCAAACCGACAACGTCACCCTCTGAGAAGCAGTTGATGGATCAGATCTGTGCATGCGCGTGCAGCTCCGATCCATCGCTCTGCACAGGCGCTACAGAACTTGTGTATGTAAAGTGTGTCCCGTAGCCCTGTGCAATTTGCGTTTAAAACACTACACAAGTAGGAGAACAAATTGCGCAGAAAATCTTAAGGGACCTCCTGGTTTGTGAGACCCTGAGCCGAACAGGAGCAGTGCGCATGGAGGGACAGAGGGTGAGTAAAATAACCATAAAAAAAATATCGAATAAATAATTTGGCAGAGGCGTCAGCAGCATCTGGGAATTTACCCCAGGGTTTAATGGCTCAGGGAAGTTTACACCAGGGTTTTAAATATAGCAAAAAGGAGGGATGATCACATCACACCTGCTGAGGAAGCGAGGCCGCTCGCGAAACGCGTATAGACTACGTATCCAGGGGAAATTCGGCATTCCCATCTAATTTTGCCGATTGATTGGAGCATCTAGTGTCTGATTGAGACACAAAAAAAATGTGAGTGCATCCTCTTTTTTCTTATCTACATTTGTTTAGAAATGTATTACGCTATGGCAGCGTTTCTGTTTATTTTAAAGGTACACAGAAAAAAAGAAAAACCCTTTGAAGGAAGTGCTGACTCGATCATCCCTCCTTTTTGCTATATTTATTATCCTTTGGTGGGTTTGGATATACCACCTATTGAAAGAGACAGCTGCTGATTCATATCAAGAACTGATTCTATTCTCATATCAATTTACATACGAATAGTGTTTTGAGGAACAGTTTATATCCATCTCCTCTAGGTGGTGCCATTGATACAGCCTTTCTTTTCCATTTACACCATGGTTTAATTGCTCTGGGAAGTTTACACCAAGGTTTACTGGCTCTGGTAAGTTTACACCAGGGTTTTATGGCTCTGGGAAGTTTACACCAGGGTTTTATGGCTCTGGGAAGTTTACACCAGGGTTTTATGGCTCTGGGAAGTTTACACCAGGGTTTTATGGCTCTGGGAAGTTTACACCAGGGTTTTATGGCTCTGGGAAGTTTACACCAGGGTTTGATGGCTCTGGGAAGTTTACACCAGGGTTTAATGGCTCTGGGAAGTTTACACCAGGGTTTAATGGCTCTGGGAAGTTTACACCAGGGTTTGATGGCTCTGGGAAGTTTACACCAGGGTTTAATGGCTCTGGGAAGTTTACACCAGGGTTTAATGGCTCTGGGAAGTTTACACCAGGTTTTGATGGCTCTGGGAAGTTTACACCAGGGTTCGAGTAAATTACGAGCTTAACACCAGCTTGTAGGAGTAATTAAAATTTCACGATTTACACCTATACGTTAACGTTTTCTGCACCATGGAATAGGTGACTTCTCTTGCAGGTCTTTCCAACTTGCGCATCCCATGGTAAGATACAGTAAGTGCACACAAGTTGCACAAGTCAGAAAGTTTAACAGCTCGATTGGAACAGCAGGTACAAAGAATCAGCTAAACTAGCCAGCTGTTATGCTGTATGATTCAAACACTCAGCTTTATGTCAAGATTAGAATAGAGCCCCGGTGTCTGTGACCACGCCGCTGCGCTTTGTGTTAGGATTTTGGGTTTTGCCAAAGCTTTTCATGAAAACTGTTCCCATTATCCTTCTCATGCCACTAAGCCGTAAACTAACACAAACCTTCAATAAGGATTGATGAGATATGTAGGATCATGAAAGAGCCATAAAATTGGTACCAGGTGCCCCTTCTGGGGAATTTTGTATTTCACATGAAAGGATTTGGTGTCACGGATTTGCTTTCTCTGGGTGAGGTTTGTCTCATGTTCTCCAGCTTGGACACATTCCTTACTCCTCTCCAGATCTCCACCATCTGATATGGCGGTTTCTGTCCTCCTGGCCATGATGTGCAATGTTGAGCATTTTGTTATTATAACATTCACCTCCAGGGCTAGCAGGACAATAAAGTTCTTTTCAATAGATTCTGAAAACTCAGCTCTGGCTCCCGACCATCTGCTCATTGCGCGGATCTGGTTGTACCATTCTTGACCACGATTCAAAGGCTTCCTGAAAAGAGCGAGCACCAGAGCCTCCTGCCAATGCATGGATGAAGTGAATGGATTCTCATATCGTTGTAAATTGTACTGTATTTCATATTCTTACGATGTGTCGTTCCTGCAGGAGCTGCGTCCAGACCTGTGGTTTCCATCTCACCAGACTGGGGGAAGGTATTTACTGGAGAATCCATAACCCTAACCTGTAACACGGACGCTACGGATCAGACTGACCAGAGATATTACTGGTTCAAAGACCGTCTCTTTATACGAGGGTATGGGAAGACCTTTACTATAACGTATGCAGACACACGGGACACCGGAGAGTACCGGTGCCAGACTCATAGAGGAGGCCTCAGTGATCCGATCAAAGTGGACGTCCGTACAGGTGAGATACCCGGCCTTGCTCATAGTGCGCGGAAAATCAAGATTGATAAAATCCCCCCATTGTCTGTTTACATCCTGGTTTATAGGATAACGCTTGCTATGATGAAATTATTTATTCCATTTAATTCTCGTATGTGTCAACGATTCGGAAATGACCCGCTTCACCGTATCCTACACGTGTAAGGATTCCTTGTCCAGGTTTTCTAGCTTGTGCAAGTATAGCAGGATGAAAATTACTGGCTTTATTGTCAACCACATGGATTAGGCCTCGTGCCGACAGCCCGGATTGAGACCCTAGGAACATATACATATATACTGACATACTGACATAAAACAATCAAAGAGCTCACTCAACATAAGCCGTAACAACGCTAGCGGCACCGCTAGTGACATCATCAATTACATCAGAGGGTGAGGGAGAGAATGAGGGTCACAGGGAGAGGTTTGCTTTTGGAATTAGCATGGATTAAAATATTTAATCAAATATTAGGGAATCCCTCCTGGTTGTGTCCTACACGTCACGCGCACCCTATGTTTATTTCTGTATTTCAGAGGCGGTCATCCTGCAGACACCACCTGCTGTGTATGAAGGCGACGTTCTGCACATAAGATGCCATTACAGGAAAGGCGATTCGAAACATGTAGAATTTTACAAAGACAACAAATTCATTAAAGAATCATCGGCAGACGTTGAGTTTGAGCTCGGCCCTGTGACTCGCTCTGCTTCGGGTTCATACAAATGTAAATATGGCCAAAATGAAGAAGCCTCCACTCATATCACTGTAGAAGGTAAGTGTTACTGAGCGACTCTGCTGGTTAGACAATGTTTCCTGTAACTCAGGGCTCAAGTACTAAAAAAGTAAGAGGGGGAACGCATCTCCTCCCGCCCCGCTACTAAATGTTGTAACCCGCCATGATAGGTTTATGGAACCATTATTATATTTATTGTGTTTAAATATCATATCAAATGATTTGTTTTGTTGACCGGGGTATGGACCAAATGGGAACTGCATTCCCCCTTTACAAATGGCGCAGGAACTGCATTCACAAGCAGCATTACCCCTCAACTGGATCCCTGCTGTAACGGACTCTGTATCAAAACTCCAATTTGCGTGTTTTAAGGCAGGTGATCAAAAACAAACTGTACCATACAACTTACAAGTCACATAGTTAACACAACATAGAAGATGTAGTTTAAGGTTGGCAGTTGTGGTTTGGCTCAGGCTACTGAGGCTGATCGCTCCATAGATTCAAACCAGTAGAAGGTTATTCCATGCAGGATCATGTATGAAAAGGCTTCTAATGGATCTGAGGGGTGACCTGAGGCTTTAGTGAACGAGGGGAGCTGGAGCCGGTAGACTGATCCAATAGCGTTGAGTATTGTATGTTATTTCACAAAAATAATAAGAATAAAAGAGGAAGAAGAGAAGAAAACCAGAAATAGCATTACATCGGAAGAGGAGAGATAACGCTGCACCCAGTATAAATATAATGTGTTTCTGCTGTGGTTTCATGGTGCTCTCACAGGATTTCTGAAATTTGCATCGTGATATGGAAATATTATATAGAAATAGTGTGGGGAGGCAGCTTGTAGTTTCCTCTGTTCACAACCTTAATGTGTAATATTTAGAGGTTTCACAACATGGGCCAAAGCAGTGCTGAGGAGCCCCAAGCAAGAGGCCCGGTCTATAGTCTGCTGGGAATATGTTATCTTTGATTTGATTTGAGAGGAACCTGGGGCTCAAAAACCCGGAGATGTAAAGTGAGTGCGTGCATGGGAATGGCTATCTTCAAAAGACACTTTGAGGACTTTGACTCAATTGCAGCCCTTACCATTCAGTTACTAAAAGTCAAGTCATGAGTGCCTTAATTAACAAATCAACAAAATCATGGGGCTCTATTCCATCCGCTGGTGTAAACTTCCCAGAGCCATTAAAGTCTAGGGAGTTGCAAAGTTTACAACAGGTTGGAAAACCAGACCACACGAGTTAGTTAAAGAGACTAGGTCATGATTCACTGGGACTTACCCCTTCGATGTCCTGGCACTCCTGTAGGCAATCCTGAGGCCTCCACTGGTGACCAGGCCTTTCTTCCATCGCGACAGCTGCGTGGATGATCTTGTGCTCAGGGGGCTGCCATTTTGGCATCCAACTGACATCTATTGATGCCACTAGTTCCCTGCACTGACGCACATGCTTCACCCTCTCGAACAGCCCATTTTCGTTTGACGCCTACTGAGCCAACTGACGACGTACTCACGCCATTTTCTGGAATATGGTCGATTGAAACGATGCAGATGTCTGAAAGAGATGACGCAACACTAAAATAAGTCCTGTCAGCGACACCGGCGGTACAAGTTGATGACAAGACCCTGGAGATGCTTGCACATGTTATCGTATTCCATTCTATTTCCTGCCTGCCCCCTCATCATCGAATTCCCTGGCTTCCTCACCCTTACTCTGCTCCTGACCATGTTACCTGTATTCTGTGCCATAATTATCCATTTGCTTCTTGGATTGACCATCTGGCTACCAACCCTGGCTCTGTCTCCAATTACATTTTCCGATCGCCCCTCACTTCTCACAGTCCTGGTGGGCCAGCAGCTCCCAGCGTGTAACTACTTATCAACACATGGTTATACTGAGAAGACTCTCCATCTGGCCCATTTTCTTGGCTTGAAAAACAGCTTCTGTTGAGGCCCTACCACTCCATGAGATAAATGACACTTACTGGACACCATGAGCACCGATTCAGTTATATTAAGTTAAGGAAGGCCATCCAGGGACTGGGGAACAAGAAGCAAGAAAGGAAAGAAACTATAGTTGTATCAGTATAATAGAGTTTGTATTTTCAGGACAGATTGACTATAGACACTGGCATCCAGTTACAGTAAATGTAAATTTAGTTAATGACCAGTCAGAATTGTCAAATTAAATATTAAGGCACATTAATGTCAACACAGGTCTCAGAGGAGTGGATTATCTTGGTTTCTTACTCAGCAGGACATGCAGTCCAATCTATCCAGATGAGGAGTTAATGTCAAGTTTTGTGGGGACGCTATACAAGCATCTGTATGGGCAGCGGAGGAAGCATAAGGTTCCTCCTGTGATTTATTGTATGGCGGGTCAGGGCTTATTTCCATTACAGGAGTAAATCCCTGCAGTCATAGGACACTCCTTGCACCATAATCCGTGCAAATAATTTACAGGGTTATTCAGAGAAAGGTGAAAACCATGAGAATTAGCCAGAGAAGAGAACAATCTAGACCAAATAGCCGATTTGGAAAGTGAGATAAATGGGAGAATTTTTCTGGTTTGGCCATTTTGACCTAGAATTTTCACTTCTCCAGTCATTCTCCTGATTTTCACCTTTCTCTGAATAGACCTGATAGCGTTTTCTTTTATTATGTTGTTTAGAACCTCCATTAAGAGGGTTACGAGATTGCAGTAATGTTGTATTTTTCCATCCTGTAATCCTAGATAATTCTCGAAATGTCTCGATCATCTTTTCCAGAGCTCTTCTCTGACCCGGAAATAAAAGTCTCTCCGTATCCAGTAACAGTAGGCACCGCCGTGACCCTGACATGTGACACCCGCCTCGCCCCTCCCAGAGCACATACAAAACTACAGTATGCTTTCTACAGAAATAGACAGAGGCTGAATAATATGGATGGATCCAATACATACAATGTTCAGTACAATTCTGCAGATTATTATACCTGCCAAGCAAATACTTTAAGTGGGAGTGTAATGAAAACCAGCCGAGAATTGAATTTTAAGTTCGGAGGCGAGTATTTTCTTAATATTTATTATAATTGTAATCTATTAAAACTGACTTTTATTATAGTAAAGAGCTCAAACAGTTGAGTGTGTGAATGGATCCTGATCTGTGTGTTTCCCTGTGTGAAGAGGAAATTAGTTCAGGTAAGTGTTATAGGCATCAGAGGCCTTTGAGATGGGGGGAGGGGGAAAGGGGAGCCAAGGTTAAAATTCTATCGAAAAAGCAGGATTTTTAGAAAATAAAATCAGCCCAAAATTAAGAAATGCAGATACCAAATACAATTGCGAGGATAGCATATTGTGTAGTACGCTGGTGGCCATCGTGTTGAAAACTGGATACCTGGAGTGTTCTTAAGATGCTTGCAGCAGGGAGATCAGTGTGTTTACATACCTGCCTCTGTCTCGGTGTTGCTGCATCCTGTGCTCAGACCACCATGCACCCTGACACAATCTTTAGCCTGGTTTAGGTCAGGAATGAATGGGCAGCTCTGTGCCCTCCTGACCGGACGATCTTCTTAATGCAGATGCTCGATTGAGTGCCCAGTCCCCTGATGGCTCGGAGACAGTTCTGCTTTGATATAATGAGAAGCTGTCAGAATGGTGGAAGAGCGGAAAGGACGAGGGGAGGGTGCCATGTATAATGTGCAGGTATTATCTCATTCTCCACTTTGCTAATAGCATTAACTGCAGGTATAGGTCCCCAACAGCCCACCAGCATGCAGAAATAGCCGACAGCCAATAAGAAAGCAAATGCGGTGCCAATTTGTAACCAGATTAAACATAATCCTGTGAATTACAAGGGAAAATGGGAACGGGTACGAGGAACCCAATTCCAGTGTGTAGGAGAAAAGCCAATAGAGAAGATGGTTAAAAAAATAATAGGGCAGAGCATGGTGGATCACAGGCCAAGACTAAAATCAGGCAAGACCAGGGTATTAACCTAGAACAGAGCTATGGATGGTAAGGAAATCCAAGAAAAAGTAATCACAGCAGAACCCCTAAAACTAGTCAAGAGTCAAAACCAATAAAACATGCCGAGAAAGAACTTTCAGGCTGGCCATAACCATGAGAAGCCAGAAAACGTTTCATGAGGAGCCAAATGAGACAAACCTGACCAGGAAGAAAGAGTTTGACCACCCGTAACTTGCTTACTTTTAACAGATGCTGCTGTACGTTGCCTGTCCTGGATTGTGTCGACTTGACACCCATCTATGTCTACTTTCATTTTGTTGTTCCTGTTGATCCATTTAGGGGAGAGTGCCGCTATTTTTTTCATATGCAGCATAATCAGGAGATGGAATATCAAAGGTGGGAAATCCCAATGAGCCATCGCGCTGTGTCATATGAGTGGTCCATACTGGGAACAATAATCCCAGGCTGTTTTTGCATATGGGCGAGTATATCACTACTGCTGGAATTTATAGAACTGTAGACTCTATCAAAGCCAATTGAACATAAAGACTATGACTGTGTGTAGCATAACACTACATCACAAAGGTTATTCTAGACGTCATTATCTACCATATGTTTGTGTGTTTTGTAGGAGTCGAGGTCAAACTGGAGATCTCAGCCTCGCCGAACACGGGGAAGATATTCCGAGGAGAATCAATCACGCTGACCTGTAACCTGGATTCTACAAATAATTACAACAGTCTGTATTACTGGTACAAAGGGAACGAATATCTGAATGTTAATGGCAAGACCATTGTAATTCAATCTGCTGGCAAAAATGATGGCGGTGACTACCACTGCAACACCAGTACTAATGACAGAAGTGACCCTTTCATGTTGGATGTTAATGACGGTGAGTGTTTTGGTTATGGATGTGAATGGAGATCGGTGTCTGGAAGTTCTGCCCACTTTGGCTCTAGTGTTTCTTGGAATGTGTTTCCGCCAGTCCTAGCTCCTCATAAGCCTTTCTATCCTCATGAAAATGGAATGAAACGTCTATTATCTTATCCATGTTCAGGGTAAGTTTACTCCAAGTAGTTTTATATAAATTGTCTACTTGTCATCGTCGCCGCTGCTCTTAACTCGATCACGGGACGCCTCGTAGGTCGTGTTATTGGATCTTATTCAGAATGCAAAGTCTTCATGTTGAATAAACCGTATAATGTGTGTTTTTCAGGCGCCGCGGTCAGACCTGGGATTTCGGCTGCTCCAAACACAGGCAAGATATTCACTGGAGACTCTGTAACTCTGACATGTAATGTGGATTCTCTAGATGAAGGATCCCAGGCCTATTACTGGTACAAAGGCCGTGATTATATCTATTATTCCGGAAAGAGCTTTACCATTCACTCCGCGGAGCGAGATGACAGCGGCGATTACCAGTGCTGTACGGATAGCGGCGATACAAGCGATCCCTTCACACTGGACGTTAGTGACGGTGAGTGGTTCCAGGGAGGTTTATCAGGGTAAAGGGCATGCGAAGGAAAAAGCTCTCCAAGCTTCTTACACTTAGAGGTATTGGGAAAAATGTGGGCCATTTGTAACTTTCCGTGCTCAGATCTCTGGGTCTCTTCCTACAAAGTGTTTCCTTTCTCAGATGTATCCGTGGCTAGAGTCCGAGTTGGCTTGAAGCCTTCTGGAGGACTGGTCCGAGAACGAGAGAGGCTGGATGTGACCTGCTCTGTGGACAGAGGGTCGGGGACATTGGAGTTTAACTGGTGCAGACAAGATGCTGGGACCTGTGAGAAGAAGCAATTGACGGATTCACAAGAGGCACGTTTTGTGGTGGAGTCTGTGGTGGAAGGTTATAGTGGAGAATATTACTGCTCGGTGACCGTCAGCAAGCCTCAAGCTCAGATCCGGAGTGAAACTGTGAAAATATCTGTAATCGGTAAGAAAACATGCATAGATCACAAAGATAACTTAGAGTCTACGGAATAATCACTGGTTTGGTGGATTTATATGTGCTCACCAGTCTCCTGAGAATCACCTACAGTATGATATTCTGAATTTGGACCTGTGTGACCGAGGTCTAACTTCCAGAGTTTAAGTGTCATTCTAGAATATAATGATCCCATTTATATGGTGGTCACCTCCTCTGTGGTCTGTTCGGAGATTAGTCTAGGTCTGTCTGGTTCCGTCAGAAAAGAAAACGCATTGCACACTTAACGGTTTTCATCCCAAATCATTAACTGTAACATCCGCCCTCCTGCACCTGCACGTATTGAGCATTTCATTCTGGAACATTCTGTGTATTTTTCTTGTTGGAACAGTATGAGTAGGATGATGATCCCATGTGTATCTGTGTTCTAACAACATTCTCTATCAGTGCCAGTGTCTGAAGTCACAATCAGCGCCAACATAGATGATCCGGAGATGGTGGCCGGAAACAATGTGACCTTTACCTGCTCCGTGAAACAAGGCTCCTCTCCTTCCTTCCTGTGGCTGCACAATGAGAAGGAGGTGAATAGCCAGTCTGGGCTGTACCAGATCAGAGAGTCCGGGAAGATGTTATACATAGAGTCTATCAGCACTCACCATGAAGGAACGTACCAGTGCCGGGCCAGCAACCAAGTCTCACCAGACAGAACCATTACCTTAAGCAGAATCCTGACCATCAGTGTTTTCGGTCAGTCCCATGAGGAGCAGTATCTTTATGGTTAATAAATAATTGGTTTATGGAATGGACACTCTCCGTAGCAAATTGTCACCGTCAGATCTGTAAATCTTGTGGTACAAGCACCACCGGCTGGGTGGAGTAGAGGTAACATCACTGCTCTGTGTGGAGAGAGCCTATGGAGACATGGGTTCGATCCCAATGAGCACCTCTCCAGTAAGTGTCCTTGGGCAAGACACCTAACGGTACATACTCGCCACCCAGGACATACTTGAAAACGAGAGAAATCTCAATGTATCCTTGCTAGTAAAATCCTTTCTCAAAAAAAAAAAAGGTTTCGAAGTTAATCGTTCTCTGTTTAATCCTACTGACACATATAAATAAACTCCAGCTTGTGATTCCTACTTTATAGACCACAACAATAGCCTCCACCATCAAATTATCCAAAAATCATGAACCCATATGGGAAGCACAGAGCCATAACTAAATATCTACCTTGCTCACCCAACGAATTGACATGTTTCTTCTCAAGGAACCGTGAGATTGATTTAAACACAACGTCCAGTATGAGAGCTCCCAGATGAGGACTGGAGCTGCTTGGTTGCTGAACGGTGGACCAGTTTTAAGTCACATCATCGACATTAATATATATTTAGGTTTCAATCAGATTACTTGCTCTATTTTAAAGAATATTCTAACTTTTCACGCCCATAATCTGAAAGTATGTGCCTCTAGCTCTGTGTCCCTTTAAACATTGTTAAAATACAACTTCTAGATTCCTGTGGCTTTCCACCATCACAGAAAGAATGAGACGATCACGACGTTAGAAAAGGAAAAATAAAAGCTGAAACAATAATATATTAATACATTTCTTTACGGTAATATTTTATTAATAACATTCATTCATTGAACATTCTTATGTACAGTATGTCACGAATTGCTGATACAACGCGCAGTACACCTCACAACCTAAACTGCTGGTCTTTAGAATAGCCGGTGTAAAGCTAAATAATAGACATACGAATAGATAATACGGAGTTACAGGGAAAGCCAGAGTCAAGAACCAGTGGGGGTTGTTGTCGTAAAGCCAAGGTCAGCAACAAACATGACACTCAATGCAGGCCAAAGTAAGGAACCAGAGGGGGTCAATCATAAGCCAGAGGTCAGAATAAAATAAGGAAAACTAGACAAAAGTGATACACAGAATATACAGAACATAAACGCACGCTAGGGCAAAGGAATACACGACAGGGCACTGAGAAAAAGCGAATCTCGGCATTTAAACTGGTGGGTGCTTCCCATTGGGCCACGTCACAGCACCGCGCCACCAGCTGGCGCACCACGTCACTCCTCCACAGCCACAAGATTTGACAAAAAATGGTTACTGGCAAGCGTCCAGCATTGGACGCTGCCAGATGGAGGAAACGGGAGGGGCCAAGAGCGCCAAACATAACTTTACTAGACTTTGGTACATCCTCTCCTCCTACTGGATAAACCATAAACCACTTACATTCTTTCACTGATGAAGCTTCTCACCTTCTACGAATTGGTGCTGTAAGAGGCAATAAATGGTTTTAGATTCATTTGACAGATTTTGGCGGTGAATAGGTCAGACATGTTTATATTTGTACTAATATTCTCCCTCTATCAGTGCCAGTGAGTGACGTCCGAATCCGTGCAGACAAAGAGGACCTGAAGATGGTGGCTGGGGCCAATGTGACCTTTACCTGCTCAGTGGAACGAGGCACCTCTCCTTCCTTCCTGTGGCTGCACAAGGGGGAGAAGGTGGCTATTGAGGCAGGGCTGTACCAGATCAGAGAGTCCGGGAAGACATTATATATAGAGTCCATCAGCCCTGACCATGAAGGAACGTACAAGTGCCAGGCCAGCAACCAAGTCTCACCCAGCGAATCCTTCACTGCAGAGAGCAACGTCCTGACCATCAGTCTGTCAGGTCAGTCCCATGAGGCGCAGTGCCTTATTAACAGATTTAAGTTATGAACATCTTGGTCACATTAACTAAAATATCAGAGGTAAATTAATTTTGGTTTCAGGATCTACATTTCAATGTACAAATAATACATGAACTAGTACAAGAACAATACAGGGATACCAAGATTATAGACCAGTGTTGGTGAACCTTTGCACTAGGGATGTGCGTTTCGGGTTTCGGAATTTCGGAATTTTCACGAAATTTCCCGATTCGTGTTTTCGCATGCGGACGATTTTCCGAAAATTTTTAGATCCGAAAATGACAGATCCGAAAAGTTTTCCGAGCCGAAACGAAATATTTTCGGAATTTTCGAATGTACTTGAAATGTGTCAAATCGAAATTTATTGCTTTGAAACGAGGAGAACAGACGTTCCGAAAAACGAAAATTTCCGAAAATACGAAAGGTCGATAAAAAAACGATGCCAAGTGACACGAAAATACGAAAAATGGTCGAAATTCTGGGAAAAATGTACACGAAAAACGAGTTGAGCCGAACCGAATCGAAACAGAAATCGGTCGAAACGAGCCGAATCGAAAAGTTTAAAAATCCGAAAAATCGAATCGAATAAAAAAAAATCGGTGCACAAGCCTACTTTGCACCAGCAGATGTTTCTGAACCACATGCCCCATGATGCTCAGCTAGCCTTAAGGGTTTCTAGTCATTATTGGACATGTACACTGGAAACATTTGGGTTGCCAAAGTTCGCTGTCACTGCTATAGATCATAACACCAGTACATTAAGCGCAGAATGGAGGTCAAGGTCTTTTTTGTCACAATGCAATCATTTTTGGCTCATTCTAGAGTAAAGTCCAGGCCTAGAATGTTTTAATGTCCTGTGTTTTTTTATCCACAGGGAAGACATCCGACTTCTTGAGTCTCACAATCGCCTTGATCTTTTTGGTGGTTCTCCTGATTATCACCACACTTGTCTTCACATATAGACGCAAACTGTCCTTCATATTTACGAAATGTCACGAACCCGTGCCAAGACAAGGTAACCGAACTCTGCAACATATTGGGTTAAATCACTGCTCAGACGATAAGGCAAGACTTGTGTGTCTATTGTCATAATACTATCGAGCCGCAACCTAACCGCGCGACGCTGCTAGTTGGTCATAGGACTCCATGGAAACCGATGTGACCACACCAGAGTGAGGTCGGCTGGGGCGGTGGAAGGATTCATGGAGGAAGACTGGGAACTATTTTATTTCCAGTGTTCGGCTGCCCACAGATTAAGAGGTGGATCGCGTTGCTCTCTCCGCTGAGAGATCGGAGGCGAGTATGGGATTTTTTGGTAGGGTTAGCATACGGTGTTGCTCAATTGCGAGGAAGTGCAATCAGATTAACACTAGCCCGTAAAAGACGTTATTCACTTCTGCATCTGCACAGATGGAGAACGAGCTGGCTGGAATAGGAGACATTAATGTACAAAAAGAGCAGCTATAACCGAGATGCAAACAGTGCTAGCATCTCAGACGGAATATGACTAGTCAAAGTTAAGCACGGCACACGAGTCGTTATGCTGTATGGCTCTAGTGCCGTGCTTGGTGTCCTGGTTGTTATCTGGCCCCTTAATGTTTTTTACGTTTTTTCCTAGAGTTTCTCAGTTACAAAACCATGAGAATTTAACCATGCGTGAGATTTATAGACTTTATACACTAGGACAGTTTTATACGTTTCCCTGTTTATATGGTATATTTATTCTTCTGGGATATAGTGTCTCAGTATCTGCCGTATTAAAATAAATAATATTAATACATTGAATAATTGCTCTATTTAACGCATGTATAACAAGCGCTATAAAGAACATTTTCAAGAACATATCAAAATGTAAAAATGCTTTTTAGAAGTATGTGTATATATATTGTTCGCAATTTTTATTTTTAACTTTTACGTGAGAAAATAAATAAAATCAATTAATGAAACTTGGATGCGATTAAATATAAAGGTCAGTTGGTTAAAAAGAACTAAAAATAGAATTTAAAGAAAAGAAAGAATTATCCAAGTAAATCTAAAATTATCTTGATGGATCGAAGTATTTTGGAGTGTGGTTTTTATTTTTATAAATTGCGTTTGCATTGTGAAAGTTATTTTTTTTTTGTCAATTCCTTTAGATGTGTTTTTTGCTAAAGGCCGTGTTAGGTGAGTAACAAGAAAGGTTTGCGTTTCCCTGCCGCATGAGTGTTATCAGCCCCTCTGAAATGCACAAAATCCGCATTTTACAAAGTATAATTTTGTTTTTGTTATTTTTAATTTTTCTATGGAAGATATATGAACCAATTACAACACTATAATAATTTTTCACATATAATTTTATAATTATAATATATATAATAATATAATTTTATAATTATATAATATCCCCTCCCCAAAATAATGATAAAAAAATTAAAACAATATTATAATTTATAATAACGCTTAACCGCTCCCCTTCCCTCCTCGCTCACAACATATATAGAATTTTGGTTTTGAAACATTTTATAACTAATTATTGCGAGAAATAGATTTTTCTGACACCTTTTGCTTTATTAATAGTTAATATAAAAAATAGTGATCTTAGAGAAATGTTTAGAGACATTAAATTACAATCATAAATAAAAAAAAAACTCACATCACCGTTCCAGGAATTCTGAAGTCTCCCTCGATTATGTGAGAGTGTCTGCGTCAAGCAGGAGATTTCTGTAGATTCTGTAGATTCTGTAAAGACCAGAGAATCATAAAAATCTGGAAAAAAATTAAAAAAAATTAAAAAAATGTGTACAAAATCGGAGAACAGACGAACATAAAAATATTTAATATTCAATAACAATGTGTTTATGGTCACTATGATTAATTAGCACGCTTAGGTATACATGGTTTTATACACGACAAGTCAGGCCGACACGCTTGAATTTTAGTAACAAAAATATTACCTGTGGTTAAATATGAAAATGTTATTTGTTAAAAAAAATCTAACTTTAATAAAATGTTATTTTCTTGAAAATGCATTTTTTAAAGTGGTTTTAAAATCAATTTTAAGTAATTTCAAAAAATAATAAAAAATTCACACAATATTTTGGATTCTGCTGACATGCTGCGCGTAGCTGTAGTTTATCGTACTTAGTAAATGTGAAATAATATATTTTTTTAATCATCAGGGCTGCTCCCAGACCGCAAAATGAGACAAACCATTCACATCAGGAGCCGTTAGAAAGCAGAAACTGTAAGGAAATAAATTTGCGCCGGCGCGTGGTCGCGGTTTCCTCCATTTTTCAGATTATGTGCATAAAGTGAATCTTTTATCCCATGAAATGATGCACTTCACATCCATTTATATCAGTATCAGGGACAAGAAAGGAATATAACTAAATGATTTAATCTTAAGGATCATTTTATAATTAGGGCTATAGCCATATTACTTATTGCATTTTTTTAAAATTTGAAAAACTAATTTTATTGCATTTTTTCTGGTTCTCAAATATTTAATATTTTTATTTTAATCAGTATATTTTATATTACATTTTTGCATATATAGTTTTACAGGAGAACAAATTATTTACTATTTTAATAAACATTTTATAATATAGCTTTATTTTTTCAATGAACAAGCTATATAGATTTTTTTGCAAATTTTAGATTTATAGCACTAGAACTAAATGATTTTTTATTTTGATAGTTATTTGATATCACCCTTTTACTACATTATTAAAGTTTTTTTTTAAATGTATTCCAACATGCGATTTTCATAGTGTACAGTAATACGGCATCCTTCTAAGCCAGGGATCTCACATGTTGCTGACCAACACCTCCCATGATCCTCTGGCTATTTATTGCATTCAAAGAATTCTGGGAATTGTAGGCAATAAACATCTGGGGGGCGAAGTTTGAGATCACCGTTCTAAGCCATCATGGTATTACGCTCTTGTAGATGTTGGCCACGCCTTTTGCCAGCACTGGTCATCGACAAGTTGGGAACACAGCTGGATGTGATATTTCTAGTTTTCTAAGTCATTTCGTCATGAAAGATCTAAGGCCTGGATATAGATAATGGTGCTTTAAAGCCCCGTACACATTCCTGCCTCCCCATCTCCTGTACAATGACACCTCTATGGTCCCATTTGTTTCAGTGCCTGCAAAAAACGTCAATGAGGGAGATGATGTGTGTTACAGCTACATAGATATTCGCTGCCGACCCCAGGGTAAGCTTAAACGGTCTCTAATCGCTGTTGTGATGTTTTCCACAAACGTGTTTATATTCCCACTTTATTAGTTGTCTTCTATAAAACCAGTCACTTACTTCTGGGTAACCAAGTTATACTTTATTAATCTGTGTAGAACAGTTTCCTCACAGAGCTGCCTCATAACCCTGCTCTGCTTCAGCCGCCATTTTACATCTACCAGAACTTTCCCCCCAACTGATAACAGGAAGTGAGTAATCACCTCAGAGCAGAACAGGAAGTAGGAAGGCAGAAGGAAACCAATGCATCATCTACAGCCAACAGTCTATACCTCACAATAAATACACACACACACACCATACATTCTTACACATTCTAACAACCCATACATCACAGCTGTGTTCACTATAAATAACGGTTGAGTTTTCCAGAAATCTTTATCAGTTCAGAGACCCCGAGAGCTGATGGATGGCCAGTGTGTACTTAGTGTTGGAAAAGCTTTTATTTTTCTTCAAATACTTTGAAAGTAGTTGAACTAATAGCAAAGACACTTCACTCATACTCCAATCTATCATGTGTGCAATATATTTACACGGTTACACACTTTGACTAACACAGTGTCACAACTCCTTTGCATTTTTGCTCCCCCTTCCTCTCCCACTACTGGCGGCATCCCATCCATGTTCCATTCCATTCCATTTGACACCAGATGCTCACAGCTGCCGGTTCTTAAGGACACTATAGAGAGGCTCCATCATGTTGCGACATCTTGAGGTTCTAGAGGATCACGCTTTTCTCTGACCTTCTGGTCATCGGATTTGATGACGACCAATAGAAGCAGATCTGACGCTACTTAAACTCTGCTCTCCTGTTCAGTGCCCACGTTGTAGTTCTTTATATCCAAAAGCATGTGTTATTGTATCAGATATTCTGTGTACCGACCTTGGCTTTTCTTTCTGGCTATTCTGAACTGTGTTCTCTCAATTACCTGGTTAGTACGATTACCGACTGTGTATCCTACCATTGGTTTCATGACTGCCCCCTCTGGTTCTGTCCTTGTCTTGCTTATCTGCCTCTCCTTTTTGTGTCTTCTAGCTAGCATTACCTGGCAATTTCATTGACCAATAGATATAGGTCCTTTGCGACCCGTTCACCAGGTTTGGGTTCGGGTTCTTCTTCCATAGGTCATGAGATTCTGGGAATCGTTAATTCATACCCCTCTTTCAGACACTCCATAAAATATGACTTTTCGTTCGATGTTTTAGTTTGCTTTCTCATCCAAAAACAAAGATCAATTTTCTAAACAACTTATACCATTGGTGTAGGAGCTGGGTGAGACTGGGGGGGGGGGGAATATCCCCCCGCCCCCAAGGTTTCTCAAAGACATAAGTGTGTATCTAAGACTGAGAATTTATTATTTGAATAGTGTATATTCTGTAGATTTTCTCCCAAATGGATCTGAACTCCCACAATTTATATGACGTGTCTAGTAGACTACTGAACCGAGCTTCTGTGTTTTAGTTCTATTTAGACTCTGTATGGCATGACAGTAAGAAGCCCCCCCCCCCACACACACATTTTGGGGAATTGCTACACGGACGCATTATACACTTTTCAGGTTCGCATTTCATGGTCCATAATTGTGATGCGAGATAGCCTTATGAGAGGTTTTGAAGACATGGGCTGCTCTCGGCATGTTTAGTTTGTGCGCTCTATGTTGCTTCATATGGATCATATGATATAAACTGGTTTTATCTTTTATCTTTCAGACTCATCGCCCCCCCGTGCTGTAAGTATTCTAGATATTTATGTAAAAAGGTCTGCTGATATATGGTCAGTGTCACCAAGGACAACGTTTAGAACATTGGAGCAATCACCATTGAAACTAGAGGAATGTTTCGACTTGATAATCCATTTCTGCTCCAGAATTTCTCTTTTTAAATAATGGCAAAGCATGAGTCAGGGACCGTTACGAATCATAAGCCCAAGTCAGCTGCAAAACAAACCTATTATAACACGATAAGGTGAGTTTTGTTATTGAATAATATCCGTCAATGCCAGAACTTTAAGGTAAAGATTATTGAATTTGGTGATGCATTCTTTTCTGATGTCGAGGCATCGTTTTTCAGCCGTGACACGGGAACCCTGTAGCAATCACACCCGGCAAATCAAGATACTTTGTTTGAGTCTTCACTTTCTAATACGTCTGACTGTGTTTCACGCTTCCTCCAGGACAATTCCACCATCATATACTCCACTGTGCAGTGTCAGACTACAACAGGGAGCAAACCCAAAGATCCTCATCAGGAAACATCCGGCTCGTGTTCCATCTACGAGAATTTCAGCTCCACCTAGCTTCAAATACAAACCCTGTGATTTGGACTGAGGAACCGGGACCTACCGGATTCAATAACCCTTGGAGTCTATCTTTGACCGAGCTAGGGATGTAAAGGGTTGCTAAGCTTTAATTTTAAAAATCGCAATTTATTTATACCACGCTGACGGCTGGAGTAATACGGGTGTCTAGGTTTGCAGACACCACGGTCAGCACTGCGGCGCTTCCAAAATGACTTTTTTGTAGTAAGCAAAATTTCACGGTTTATTTAGAATTTTTTTTTATCCCAAGTTTTGATCCATTGCATTCTGCTTGGAAAGATTCCTAAACAGGTCTAAAATGTTACCGGAATCCACCTGGCTCTTTCGGGAGAAGACCGGGCCGGCGCGGACAAAGACTGACTGGACACGAGCCTCTTTAGGAAAGGTGAACTTTATTGTGACGTCACCACTCAGCCAGGATTAAATCGCAAAGACTGAGTAACATTTACATTCCAACATAACATTTTATACCTTGAATAGATAATCAGGTACATCCCTATTAGCCCACCCCACAGTGACACTATCCCACCCCACATGGGTCTGTACCTTCCCCTTGCCGAATATAAAGACATTCCACAATTTGGCAGTAAATTGGCAGCTTTCACAGTATTTTGACAATCGGATAGTTTACAACCCTCCTAGATCTTGCTTGTTTCTATTTTCCTATTACGCGTTTATTGTATAATATAGATAAGGCCCCATCTGGTCTCACATCACTCATTGTTCTGGCCTCTAGCTCTCTGACCTTGTTGTAACTAATTTCCATCCGGTCACTTCGTGCCAGCATCTGCTCGGTTCTAGTTAATTTAATTGCTCTGCCTGTTAGTTTAAGGAATTTCGGAGAATCTATGCAAGCTAGTCCTAATTGAGCTAATATTTGCTATTTACGTTCACGTGAACCAAAGTTCTGAACAAGAGGGCCGCCTGAGACAAGATGGCAGCCCGATCCTGGCCTGAGTCCCTTACAGTATCACCTGTAGGTCCAAAAAAAAAACATCACTTGAAGTGCTTCCCACTTCTACTGCATGTAGAGAGGAGGCTTCCACCTCCATTGTGCCTTTACCCCTCCGTCTCACCATGGTGTTAGGTATCACAGTATGTGACAGCATGGGGCTGGTTATCACATTGCGTGACATCACAAATTACGTGACAGCATGGGGCTGGTTATCACATTGCGTGACATCACAAATTACGTGACCGCATGCGGCTGGTTATCACATTGCGTGACATCGTAAATTAGGTGACAGCCAGGGACTGGTTATCCCATTGCGTGACATCACAAGTTATATGACAGCTTGGTGCTGGTTATCACATTGCGTGACATCGTAAATTAGGTGACAGCCAGGGACTGGTTATCCCATTGCGTGACATCACAAGTTATATGACAGCTTGGTGCTGGTTATCACAGTTGGGGCTAGTGATCCTCCTCCTCATTCCCAGTGGTCACAGATTTCACTTTGACCTAAAGCCTCCCTCTCTTTCCTCTAAAATACATTATTCCTTGATAGTTTTCATAATAAATTACTCTAGTTTCTCCACAAGGGATCAGTATAATACTTATTTTTGAAGATCATATACTGTATAGTATCAGCGGCCCACCAGACAGCAGAGGTCGGAGGTGTGGGTATTTTAAAGCAAACCCGTCATTGCCTTTTTTCCATTTCTGTGAAATTATCCATCACACAATGAATATAGAAGTTGTGATTTAACACAATCACTCGTTGCTTTATGAGATTTTTGACTATTATTAATAATTTCTAGCTCTGAAGATGCCTTCATCAACTGTAAGTTCCTTCTCTGCTCATATACAACTGCCCTTCTCCTTGTCAAAAAAACAACTTCTCTCTTATATCGTCACTTTCTTCCAACCCTAAAAACTGTTCAACCTTCAACTTGCTCCTCTACCCACCTGCGCCACCTCCCCCATCTGACCTCAGCGCTAAAGATCTTGCTGACAACTTCATAACGAAAACACTCACAATCCGTAACAATGTCCCAGCACAAGCATACAGCACTTCTCCTCCCCCAGCCGACCCCACCTCGACTCTCAGCTTCTTCACCCCAACCACAGAGGATGAGGTCCATTCTTTATCTTCCTCTGGCTCCACTACCTGCCTGCTAGACCCTATCCCTTCACACCTACTATCTTCTCTGTCCTCATCTATCACTCCTGCTCTTACTCACAACCTATCCCTCTCTTCTGGCTCATTCCCCTCTCCTTTCAAGCCACTATCACACCCATTCTCAAGAAACCCTCCCTCGACCCACATTCTCCTGAAAACTACCGTCCAGGTTCACTACTTCCACTAGTGCCAAAACCGCTAGAAAGACTAGTCTACGACCGCTTAACCCTCTTCCTATCCTCCAGCTCCTTGCTTGACCCCTTGCAATTAACATGTCTCCAAGACTTCTCAAGGGCAGCTCTGGTCCTGTGAAATGACTTGCCTTGCCCTATCAAACTCTTGCCTAATCTTCAGGCCTTCAAGAAATCCCCATTCAGATTATTGTACCACATCACTGATGGAACTCATCCCTCTGCTCACCTACTCACACATGATTGAAGACGCTTCTAAGGCCCCACCAGTCCCAAACCACTGACACTAATGATCCTGACATCCAATAAAACTCCCCTGGTCTTCCTCAACCCCAATCACTCTAGACCAGGGATGCACCGATACTTTTATTTAATGTCATGTGACGCTTTCCAATAAATAATTTAGGATGTTGCTGAAAGCCTGTCCAGTTTGTTAATATTGCAATGTATGGACAGACACCCAATTTACCCACCGCGCAGCCCACGCACACCCTGAACACACACACACCACACCTCAGATATATGTACAGTTACAGTGACAAGTATTACCATATTACCGCATATGTATACCCACACAGATACATGTATACTTGCAGACCTCAGACCAGATATACCCACTCAGATATATTATACAGACCCCCAGATCAGTTATACTCATTCAGATACATATATACAGAGCCCAGACCAGATATACTCATTCAGATACATAAATACAGAGCCCATACCAGATACATATATACCTTCTCATATATATATATATATATATATATATGCAGACCCCAGACCAGACACATACATGCAGACCACAGACAGATGCTGGCCGGATGCATCAAAAGTATTTGGCCAGCATTCCCCTCCGGCTGGCAGCATTATCGAGCGGCTGCAGGGCAGTGATGTGCCCCGCGAGATCTCGGCAGGAGGCAGAGTCACAGCCTCCACAGCCCGGCAGCCGCTCGCTAATGCTGCCAGCCGGAGGGGTTCACTGGCCAAATGCTTATGATGCATGCAGCCAGATTCCCCAGCCCCGCGAATACTGGCAAGCCGGGCCAGTGCTGGCTTCCAGTATTAGGGAGAGGTAACGGGGCATTTATTTGTACTCGTGCAAATACGGTATCGGTATCAGTGCATCCCTACTCTAGACTGTAAGCTCCTATGAGCAGGGCCTTCACTGCAGTCCTCTCCTCCTGTTTCTCACCTCCTCACCCATTGAGATAGGGTCCTCAAGTCCTCCTGTATCTGCTGGCAGGAATACTGACCTTCTCCTGTATGTATTGTAGAATTGTCCCGTCTTTACCCATTGCACCATTGTACAGCGCTGCAGAATGTGTTGGCGCTTAATCATTTTCACTCTAGCATCGAGTGTGCCACCAGGGGGAGCTACGTGTGAAGCGGCAGAGGAAGGATATCTCTAAAAATGAATAAATATATATAAATAGAGTTTGCAGTTTTCCCGTATCAACGAATATCTACAGCATTAATAATAAAGGAGCAGCCGCACATCATCATCATCCAAGCGTATGCGTTTAATGCAGAGCCGTTACGAGTGAAGCATTGCCGGCTTTTTATGCGCTCCGATTCAGCTGTAACTCGACATGCAAAGAATTTTACACCGACTTATGTGCGTTTACCTCCTACAGAGGCGTATAGGGGAGCGTTCAGAGACGTCAAGGTGGAAAGTGGAACGGGAAAATGCTTTGTACCGTATATTGCTCTGCAGGTAGATAACCCCTAGGCGGCGCTCAAACCATACGCATGGAAAGGCATGTGGACAATATGTTATTAGTGATGGCATGAACCTGGTGAGCCCCGTGGGGTTTCAGTGTAATAAATGGAATATCTTTATATTTTTTTTTTAAAGACCATTTTTTTTTTCTAGTATTTGCAAAAACCCGTCTTATTTTTATATCTTTTAAACAGTCATTTTTATTATTTTTACACCTCTTACCACCAGGCGGGTTGTGCCCGGCAGAGGGGCGTTAACGCCAGCAGGGCATAATCGTACGGACCGCTTGACGGCTGCTGTGGCTTGCCTCTCCTACAGCCCGCCTACGCAGTGGATGTGCGGCGTGACAACTGGTGGGAGGGACTGATGTGGCCCTTTGACGCCTACGGGGTGTGCTATGCCCCGCAGCGTTCAGTCCCACCTGCCACGGGGATGACATGGCGGTAAAAGTTTAAAGAACCTTTTTTATTATTTAGGCACATTTTTACTACATGTTTATTGATATAACCTGCATTAAGATGAATCGGGGACTTCCTTCATTTTTCGTTCAATTCAGTGAAATTTGATGCTTATCGGCGCTTTTCACTGATGTCTAACTGCTTCGGCAACTCTGGTTTTGGCAAAGTACCGTGACCATTCAATAGTGAATTCTCCAAATTTTCAACGTAATGGAATCGCCGAAGTGAGCCGAAATGCAACTCACCAAAATCGCATTCAATTTGGGTGCTTTGTGTATAGATACCAGCGTTTCAGTTGCAGATTGTACATTGAGACTGCTGTTGTCAGCGAATGAAAAGGGATTTAACTCAACATTAATGAATACAAAGGAAGCACCAGGCCAGCGTCATATTAAATAGGGATGTGCACCGATTTTTTTTTCGATTCGATTCGATTCGATTTTTCGATTTTTCAAACTTTTCGATTCGGCTCGTTTCGACTGCGTTCTGTTTCGGTTCGGTTCGATTCGGTTTTCGGGTACATGTATTTTTCGGAATTTCGACCATTTTTCGTATTTTCGGGTAACTTCACTAGGTTTATGTATCGACTTTTCGTTATTTCGGAAAATTTCCGTTTTTCGGAATTGTACATGGCTTTCGGCATATCGTCAATTTTTCGTTTTTCGGAACTTTTCGTATTTCTGAACTTTTCGTTTTTCGGAATTGTACATGTTTCGGCATATCGCCAATTTTTCGTTTTTCGGAACGTCTGTTCTCGTTTCAAAGCTGTCTAACTCTATTCGTTTTGATGAAAACTACTATGGTTTACTTTTTTAATACTACTTTATATATTTTTTATAATACATTTTTGGTTTGTTTTTCGGATCCAATAATTCATTCTGTCGATACGATAATTCTGGCGATTCTATCGTGTTTTTTTAATTAACCCTTTCGCTGCTGAGGCTTTTCACACCTCTGTGCTGAGCTCATTTTTAGCGGTTTTGCTCATCATGTTTAAACGCGTTTTGAAGCTTATTTTATTATATGACCCAGACATATTATATATCGTTCTTTCCGGCAGACTCAGCAGATTCATAATATGTCATTATTATATGTATACGTCATGACCTGTCTGTATATTCTAACAAAAAATGCAATAAAATATGAATTTTCAATAATTTACAACGTGTAAAGTGTTTTTTTTTCACATTTTAACATGCGAGCAATTGCGGTTATATTTTGTATGGGGTGCGCTTGTTAAAAAAATTAGAGATGGGGTCTCGTTACATTTTTTTTTGGGGAAAATTACGCGATTTTTAACAAACGCACCGCATACAAAAATCGTTAGTGCAGCATCATTGTTCACATTATAAATGAAATGGGAACAATATTTCTGCATTAACAAACCAAGAAAAAGAAAAAAAAATTGTTTATTATTTTTTTATAAATGTTTTTAATATTTTTTTAATTTTTTTACAAACGTTTTTCACATTCGTGTTTGGTATCGTTGGAACAGCCATGCTCTGGCTGATCCAACAATACCAAACTTTAACCCCTAGCTGCCATGGATCGGGAGATAGGGGGTTCATTTTGGAACCCCCTATCTCCACCATTGGTGGCAGCTTGGGGTTAACTCCAGGACTGGCGTCATCGTGCTATGCACGATGACGCCAGTCCTCAGGGGGAGTTACCGGAAGCTTGGCCGACATCCGACATCCTCATGGATATGCCCCAGCTCCTCATGGATATTGCCCCAGCTCCTCGTGGACATGCCCCAGCTCCTCATGGATATTGCCCCAGCTCGTGGACATGCCCCAGCTCCTCGTGGACATGCCCCAGCTCCTCGTGGACATGCCCCAGCTCCTCGTGGACATGCCCCAGTTCACACATGGATTTGCCCCAGCTCCTCGTGGATATGCCCCAGCTCACACATGGATTTGCCCCAGCTCCTCGTGGATATGCCCCAGCTCCTCGTGGATATGCCCCAGCTCACACATGGATTTGCCCCAGCTCCTCGTGGATATGCCCCAGCTCCTCGTGGATATGCCCCAGCACATGGAATGCCCCAGCTCCTCATGGATATGCCCCAGCACATGGAATGCCCCAGCTCCTCATGGATATGCCCCAGCTCCTCATGGATTTGCCCCAGCACATGGAATGCCCCAGCACCTCATGAAAATGGCCCCAGCTCACCTCCGCTGCCTTTTTCGCTCCCTCAGAGCATCCGGCGGCGCAGAGCTTGGGCGCTCGCCAGGGGGAGCCACGTGACCAGCTGCGATTGGCTGGTGACGTGTTTCCTCCAGGCGAGCGTCGAAGCTGCATGCTTCGGACGCTCGCAGGGAGTGAAAAACGCGGCGGAGGGTGAGACACCCGCCCTTAGGGTGACGGTGTCATCCTAAAGGCGGGTGTCACCTGGTGCGGGCCGCACCCCCGCCCCCATGTTACGACGCCACTGGTATATACATTTAACGGCCGCACGCCCACGGACTTACTCTATCCAAACAAAGTTCAGAATGATGTGAAACATTGGGACTTTTTGGATAGATTTCGATTTTCGACTATCCAGAAGTTAAAAAAATAAAAAAGGTCGAAATCTAATGCAAAAGTCCCGATGTTTCACATCGGGATGTCAGATATTAATAGGCTTGTGCACTGATTTTTTTTTCGGTTCGATTAGATTTGTTCTGATGTTTAAAATTTTTGATTCGGCTCGTTTCAACCGATTTCTGTTTCGATTCGGTTTGGTTTGGCTCGTTTATTGTGTAAATTTTTTTTTTGAATATCGACCATTTTTCGTATTTTCGGGTCAGTTTGCTGGTTTTTTGTATCAACTTTTCGTGATTTCGGAATTTTTCATTTTTTTCGGAACGTCTGTTCTCCTCGTTTCAAAGCTGTCTAACTCTATTCGTTTTGACGCGTAAACTACTATGGTTTACTTTTTTATACTTTATATATTTTTTTATAATAAATTTTTGGTTTGTTTTTCGGATCCGATAATTCATTCTGTCGATACGATAATTCTGGCGATTCTATCGTGTTTTTTTTTATTAAATAAAGATCCTTTTTTTCTTATGAATATACATTTCACAACTTTATTTATTTAATCACATTAAAAAAATGGTATGAAAGCCAAGGAACAAAAAAAAAAGAACAAAACTATTTAAAAAACGGTAAACTGACCCGAATGGTCTGACTTTAAAAATAAAAACCAGAACAAAAAGTTTTTAAAACGGAAAAAGTAGTTGATCAAAATGATCTGAAATTAAAAAAAAAATAAAATGATTTAAAGGTTTCAGACAAAAAAAAAATTAACCCTTTCGCTGCTGAGGCATTTCACGGCTTCCCTTCACGCCTGTGTGCGGCACTGCGGTCTGCTGCTGAGCTAATTTTTAACAGTTTCGCTCCTCTTGTTTAAACGCGTTTTGAAGCCTTATTTTATAATATGACCCAGACATGTTATATATCGTTCTTTCCGGCAGACTCGGCAGATGATTCATAATATATCATTATCATATGTATGCGTCATGTCCTGTCTGTATATTATAAAAAAAAATGCAATAAAATTAGAATTTTCAATGTTTGTTTTACAAGGTGTAAAGTTTTTTTTTCACATTTTATCATGCGAGTGTTTGCGGTTATATTTTATGAGTTGCGTTGTTTAAAAAAAAATTGAAAAGGGGACTTGTTATATTTTTTTGGGTGAAAATTACACAGTCACATTCATGGCCACAAATATGTTGACAAATTTATGACAAAGGGTCCATAGAAATGTCAATAAATTTATGTACATATGATTTTAACAGTGTGGACTGGAAACCAAGCAATACATAATTAACTTATTAACGTAAAGCAACGCACACAACAGGAAAATATATAAAAAAATAGAAAATTTATTTACATGGGGAAGGATGGCAAACTGCCCAACGGGGGCACAAACAACACAAACAAACATACAAACAAACATCTTCCAGTCTAAGCCAGGCGATAATAATTACTGGCATTTGAGGAGATGTTGGAGCTGGTCCGCATCTTCGATAACAAGGAATATGACTGCAGTAAGGGCCCTTACGCAGGAAGAGTAATTTGAGAAAGGATCGGAACAGAGAAGCTACGCACCACCATCCTAGAGTGTTTGGGAAGGACGGTACGAAGGACCAGATCAGAAAACGCTGGTCCGACCCAAAGCAGGCGAGCAGGAGCAGCTGAGGCACTTGTCGCTCTTCTTACTGCCGCTCAAGCATGTCCGCGGTGGTCACTAGCTGCTCCCGGAGGACCTGCAGCAGTTCCTGGACGTTGTCCAGTGTCCGGACTGCCAGGCGAAGCTGCTGACCAATTGCCTCCTGATTGCTCGGTCTGGCTTCTTCGATATATCCAATAAATGAAAGAAGGAAAATACAGTAAGTAAAGCAGGTTTCTATTTTTGACTGAAAGTCTTGAAAAAATATAACAGTAGTATATACCAGAGCTGGCAGCTTCCTGAGGCTCCTCCTCCGACTGATCCCCCACGACCACCGTCAGCATATCCAGGGCTATATGTAAGAAATTAAAGAAATAAAAAATACAGTAAACAACAAAACTGATTTATTTTTGAACAAAAGTCGATGCAAAATACAACAGTAAAAAAAAACAAACCTGGACTGGCGGCCTCTGGCTCCCTCTCTTCCTCTTCCTCCTCCTCCTCCTCTTCCTCCTCCTCTTCCTCCTCCTGCTCCTCTTGTGCTATACATAAAAAAATTTAATTAAAATACAGTAAACAAAAAATGTTTCTGTTTTTGACCAAAAGTCGTTGCAAAATAAAACAGTATATACCAGCGCTGGTGGACGCCTGTGGTTCCTCCTCCTCCTCCGGGGCACTGGTGCCCGCCGGGGCAGATTCGGCGGCCTTCTTCCTGTCTTCTGCCAAATTCAAAAAATAACACGTAAATAATGCAGACTGGAAAAAATGGTATATCTATACACTATATTGCCGAAAGTATTGCGACACCCCCTCCACTACCCCACTACCAGAGGCCTGTTCAGTACCTCAGCAGCTGCTGAATTGCTGCAGCAGTGTCGTTGAACCCTTTGGATGCGAATTTTGAATCCAAAATGGCCGATGATTTCTTAATGAAAAATTCAGATTGTTTTTCGGAACACTCGGACAAAATATAATAAAGAGAAGCAGTCAGCACAATTCCGTTATGTACGCACACACCACAAATGATCGTTTTTAATGAATAAACGTTATGTTTACTTCTGAAACAATAATATATAATTTGAACTGTAATATATGTCTATGTACAGGGGGAAATAATAAATAAATATTTTGTGCTTTGGTGAACAGAAACCGCAAAATTAACATTGCTGTACGGAATTATTGCTTGCTTCGAGGCGGCGGCCATCTTGCTGTACGGCATTGTTACTGCTTCATGGCGGCGGCCATCTTTAAAACGTCACACTCAGCATCTCCTCGGGTCGCTGCAAGTGCTAGGTTAGCATGCTGAGCGGTTGAACGGCGTTCAATGGCAAGTTGCTAACTTAGCACTTGCAGCGGCTGAGGTATTGAACAGGCCTCAGCTTGACCCCCCCACTACTCCCATCTCATACATATATTGCACACAGACATATATTACCGTTCATTTATATATTTTTTTCAGAAGTAAACATTACGTTTTTATTCAATAAAAACTATTATTTGTGTTGTGTGCGTACAAAACGCATTGTGCGACTGCTTTTAGTTATTTTATAGAAGGCCTCAGCCTCAGTTTCACTTTCAGTTTCTGCTAATAATAAAACTGGATATTGCAGAAACAACAGAAATCCACCATTTTGTTTTGAAATTTGCATCTAAAGCATTCAGTGTCACTGCTGCAGCAGCTGCATTGAACGCAGCTCTGTTATGCACTTTCAGAAGAACTACATGTCCCATCCTTGTTGTGCTACACTACCACTTAGCAGAGACGCAGAGATTTTTGTTGATGCGCAGGTGGGAGCCAATATTGGGCAAGCTGCGGGTCATCTCGTATGCATCACTCAATCACAACAACCCCCCCCCAGCGAGCACACTACAGACTATACACACAGTGCCAAAAGAAATCCAGCATTATAACTTCATCTACATACATCAAATGTCACAATTTTCACGAATACGTAAAATCACAAAAAGGAAGAGCTATGGCAAAAATGCTTGTATGGCGAGTCGTGAAAAGTAAAACGCAAAGCTATACACAATCACATTGCATGAAAAAAGGACTAGATAAATCAACGTATTTCTGTGCACATTAGCACATGCAAGCACATTATTATTATTATACAGGATTTATATAGCGCCAACAGTTTGCGCAGCGCTTTACAATATAACGTGACACTTACGTTTCGCTATGACGCGGCGGAGGTGCCTCAGCTGCTTCTGTTCCCGCACCTTCAAATCGGACCAGCGTTTCCTCAGCTGATCCTTCGAGCGTTCCTTCCCAAAATTCACCAAAATTGTGGTGCGTAGCTTCTCCAAGATCCGATCCTTTCTCGCGTTACTCTTCCTGCGGTACGGGCCCCTACTACAATCATAATCCTTGCCATCAAAGATGCGGACAAGCTCCAACATCTCCTCAAATGACATATTTGTGGCTCGCTTCACTTTCCTGGGTACTACTGGTACTTGTGGTGATGACGCAGCGGCCATTTTGTTGAATAATAACAACAACAATATTTTGTTCAAAAGTTGTCAATAAAAAGTGCTCAATAAAGTTACGATATTCGCGCGCGCATGCGCGACCCGCGGTCGAATTAAAATACGAAAATTCTTATCGGATCATGGAAAAATTAAACTTTACAGAATCAGCGATATAACAGATAATAGTTAAATAATACGATGTCCAGACTTACCGAAATGGAACCGAAATCCCGAATGGAACTGAAATCATGAATAGACTATATAGAGGGAAAGTAAATTTCGATTTGACACATTTCAAAGTCCATTCGAAAATTCCGAAAATTTTTCGATTTGGCTCGGAAAACTTTTCGGATTTCGGAACAATTTTTCGTTTTTTGGAAAGTCTGTTCTCGTTTCAATTCAAAGCAATAGATTTCGATTTGACACATTTCAAAGTCCATTCGAAAATTCCGAAAATTTTTCGATTTGGCTCGGAAAACTTTTCGGATTTCGGAACAATTTTTCGTTTTTTGGAAAGTCTGTTCTCGTTTCAATTCAAAGCAATAGATTTCGATTTGACACATTTCAAGTTCATTCGAAATTCCGAAAAAATTTCGTTTCGACTCGGAAAACCTTTTCGATTCGGACATTTTCGGATCTAAATATTTTCGGAATTTCGATCGAATCGAAAGACCCGAATCGGGAAATTTCGTGAAAATTCCGAAATTCCGAAACCCGAAACGCACATCCCTAATATTAAACAGAATATTATTAATCCCTTCCAGGTCTGCCGAATTCTATAGGGTTATTGCTTTACCTACACGCGCACAAACTCCTTCTTAATAAAACCACATAATTAGCTGCCATTAGGTGTATCTATCTGTATTAAGGTACATTGAGATACAATGCCACAAAGAGAAAAAAAAGACAACATTTGCTATAAAATGAATAATATCAAAAGTGTCAGTGGCTGCATTGATGGGATTCCTGTAGTCCATAATAGAGTTTAGTGGCTGGAGCGCCAGGGATAGGAATTACAACCTGTTAGACATGTGCTTCGTATCCTCAAAATGTTGTTTCCGGCCGAGATTTGTATGTTATTTCTTCAGTTTCCGAAAAACCTAACATCGACCGTCCGATATTACGAATCAGTTAAAATTTCGATTCAAAGTCGATTAGAAAATTGACCGAAACGATTAGAAAATGATCTGACATAAAATCAAAACGGAACGGGAAAAATTAAACGGAACAAAATGTTCCAAAACGAAAAAAAAAAAGACAAAAAAAAAATGGAATTTTTTTTTTATAGGTTTTACTGTTAAATATTTCTTAAACCGTTTATTTTTTTCACTTACAGCAATTACGCATTTTTCAGGTGAAATTTTAGGTTCCCTAACTTTGGTTAAAGTTTTCGATCCAAAGTTTTTTGCAAACAACATTTCAATAATGATAATGAATCGAAATTGATCTGATAAAGGAATCCGATCCAGTAAATGAATCTAAAGCGATCCAATAAATGAATCATCTGCAATAAATGAATCATCTGCAATAAATTAATCAAAAGCCATAAAAAAATAATAAAAAAAATCGCATGCCATAAATGAATCGCGTGCCATAAATGAATCGCGTGCCATAAATGAATCGCGTGCCATAAATGAATCACGTGCCATAAATGAATCGCAAGCCATAAATGAATCGCATGCTATAAATGAATCAAAAGCCATAAATGAATTGAAAGCCATAAATGAATCAAAATCAGTAAATGAATCGAAAGCCATAAATGAATCGCAAGCTATCCAATAAATTAATCGCAAGCCATAAATTAATCGCAAGCTATACAATAAATTAATCGCAAGGCATAAATGAATTGCAAGGCATGAATGAATCATAAGACATAAATGAATCGAGAGCCATAAATGAATCGAGAGCCATAATTGAATCGCATGCCAAACAATTAATGAATCGCATGCCATAAGTGAATCGAAAGCCATAAATGAATCAAAAGCCATAATTGAATCGAGAGCCATAATTGAATTGCATGCCAAACAATAAAGGAATCACATGCCATAAAAGGAATCGCAAGCCATAAATGAATCAAAAGCCATAAATGAATCAAAAGCAGTAAATGAATCAAAATCAGTAAATGAATCGAAAGCCATAAATTAATCGCAAGCTATCCAATAAATTAATCGCAAGGCATAAATGAATTGCAAGGCATGAATGAATCAAAATCCATAAATGAATCGAGAGCCATAAATGAATCATCTGCAATAAATGAATCGAAAGCCATAAATGAATCAAAAGCCATAAATGAATCGCATGCCATAAATGAATCAATTGCCATAAATGAATCAAAAGCCATAAATGAATCAAAAGCAGTAAATGAATCGAAAGCCATAAATGAATCGCAAGCCATAAATTAATCGCAAGCTATCCAATAAATTAATCGCAAGGCATGAATGAATCATAAGACATAAATGAATCGAGAGCCATAAATGAATCGAGAGCCATAATTGAATCGCATGCCAAACAATTAATGAATCGCATGCCATAAATGAATCAAAAGCCATAATTGAATCGAGAGCCATAATTGAATTGCATGCCAAACAATAAAGGAATCACATGCCATAAAAGGAATCGCAAGCCATAAATGAATCGAAAGCCATAAATGAATCAAAAGCCATAAATGAATCAAAAGCCATAAATGAATCGCAAGCCATAAATGAATCGAAAGCCATAAATGAATCAAAAGCAGTAAATGAATCAAAATCAGTAAATGAATCGAAAGCCATAAATGAATCGCAAGCCATAAATTAATCGCAAGCTATCCAATAAATTAATCGCAAGGCATAAATGAATTGCAAGGCATGAATGAATCATAAGACATAAATGAATCACGTGCCATAAATGAATCGAGAGCCATAAATGAATCGAGAGCCATAAATGAATCGAGAGCCATAAAAGAATCGAAAGCCATAATTGAATCGCATGCCAAACAATTAATGAATCGCATGCCATAAATGAATCAAAAGCCATAATTGAATCGAGAGCCATAATTGAATTGCATGCCAAACAATTAATGAATCGCATGCCATAAATGAATCACATGCCATAAATTAATCAAAAGCCATAAATGAATCGAAAGCAGTAAATGAATCAAAAGCAGTAAATGAATCGAAAGCAGTAAATGAATCGAAAGCCATAAATTAATCGCAAGCCATAAATTAATCGCAAGCTATACAATAAATTAATCGCAAGGCATAAATGAATTGCAAGGCATGAATGAATCATAAGACATAAATGAATCGAGAGCCATAAATGAATCGAAAGCCATAATTGAATCGCATGCCAAACAATTAATGAATCGCATGCCATAAGTGAATCGAAAGCCATAAATGAATCAAAAGCCATAATTGAATCGAGAGCCATAATTGAATTGCATGCCAAACAATAAAGGAATCACATGCCATAAAAGGAATCGCAAGCCATCCAATTAATGAATCGCATGCCATAAATTAATCAAAAGCCATAAATGAATCAAGAGCCATAAATGAATCGCATGCCAAACAATAAATGAATCAAAAGCCATAAATGAATCGCAAGCCATAAATGAATCGAAAGCCATAAATGAATCAAAAGCCATAAATGAATAAAAAGCCATAAATGAATCGAAAGCCATAAATGAATCAAAAGCCATAAATGAATCGCATGCCATAAATTAATCGAAAGCCATAAATGAATCAAGAGCCATAAATGAATCGCATGCCAAACAATAAATGAATCAAAAGCCATAAATGAATCGCAAGCCATAAATGAATCGAAAGCCATAAATGAATCAAAAGCCATAAATGAATCAAAAGCCATAAATGAATCGAAAGCCATAAATGAATCGCATGCCATAAATTAATCGAAAGCCATAAATGAATCAAGAGCCATAAATGAATCGCATGCCAAACAATAAATGAATCAAAAGCCATAAATGAATCGCAAGCCATAAATTAATAAAAAGCCATAAATGAATAAAAAGCCATAAATGAATAAAAAGCCATAAATGAATCAAAAGCCATAAATGAATCAAAAGCCATAAATGAATCGCATGCCATAAATTAATCAAAAGCCATAAATTAATCGAAAGCCATTAATGAATCACATGCCATAAATTAATCGAAAGCCATTAATGAATCACATGCCATAAATTAATCGAAAGCCATTAATGAATCAAAAGCCATAAATTAATCGAAAGCCATAAATGAATCAAGAGTCATAAATGAATCGCATGCCAAACAATAAATTAATCAAAAACCATAAATGAATCGCAAGCCATAAATGAATAAAAAGCCATAAATGAATAAAAAGCCATAAATGAATCAAAAGCCATAAATGAATCAAAAGCCATAAATGAATCGCAAGCCATAAATGAATCACATGCCAAACAATACATGAATCACATGCCATAAATTAATCGAAAGCCATTAATGAATCACATGCGATCCAATAGTACCGGCTGGGTGGATTAGAGGTAACATCACTGCTCTGCGTTGAGAGAGCCTGTGGAGTCATTAGTTCGATCCCGACGAGCACCTCTCCAGTAAGTGTCCTTGGGCAAGACACCTAATGGTACATACTCGCCACCCAGGACATACTTGAAAACGAGAGAAATCTCAATGTATCCTTCCTGATAAAATCCTTTCATTTATTTACTTTTTGAGACTCCACAGGCTCTCTCCACGCAGAGCAGTGATGTTACCTCTACTCCACCCAGCCGGTACTATTGGATCGCATGTGATTCATTTATGGCTGTCGATTCATTTATGGCATGCGATTCATTTATTTATTTATTTTTTGAGCATCGCATGCCATAAACGAAACACATGCCGTAAATGAATTGCAAGCGATCCAATAAATGAACTGCATGGCATAAATGAATCACATACCGTAAATGAATCACATGCTATAAATGAATTGAAAGCAAAAAATGAATCGCATGCCATAAATGAACTGCATGCCAAACAATAAATGAATTGCATGCCATAAATGAACTGCATGCCAAACAATAAATGTATTGCATGCCATAAATGAACTGCATGCCAAACAATAAATGAATTGCATGCCATAAATGAATCGCAAGTGATCCAATTAATGAATCGCATGCAATAAATGAATCGAAAGCCATAATTGAATCGCATGCCAAACAATAAAGGAATCACATGCCATAAAGGAATCACATGCCATAAATGAGTCAAAAGCCATAAATGAGTCAAAAGCCATAAATGAATCAAAAGCCATAAAGGAGTCAAAAGCCATAAATGAATAAAAAGCCATAAATGAATAAAAAGCCATAAATGAATCAAAAGCCATAAAGGAATCAAAAGCCATAAATGAATCACAAGCCATAAATGAATTACAAGCGATCCAATCAATGAACCGCATGCCATAAATGAATCATAAGCCATAAATGAATCGCATGCCATAAATGAATCGCAAGCCATAAATGAATCGCATGCCATAAATGAATCGCATGCCATAAATGAATCAAAAGCCATAAATGAATCAAGTGCCATAAATGAATCACGTGCCATAAATGAATTGAAAGCCATAAATGAATCGAAAGCCATAAATGAATCGAAAGCCATAAATGAATCGAAAGCCATAAATGAATCGCAAGCCATAAATGAATCGCATGCCATAAATGAATCAAAAGCCATAAATGAATAAAAAGCCATAAATGAATCAAAAGCCATAAATGAATCAAAAGCCATAAAGGAATCCCAAGCCATAAATGAATCGCATGCCATAAATGAATCGAGAGCCATAAATGAATCGAGAGCCATAAATGAATCGAGAGCCATAAATGAATCGAGAGCCATAAATTAATCAAAAGCCATAAATGAATCGAGAGCCATAATTGAATCGCATGCCAAACAATAAAGGAATCCCATGTCATAATTGAATCGCATGCCATAAGTGAATCGCAAGGGCTAAATGAATCAAAAGCCATAAATGAATCGCATCCGATCCAATTAATGAATCACATGCCATAAATTAATCGAAAGCCATTAATGAATCACATGCGATCCAATAGTACCGGCTGGGTGGAGTAGAAGTAACATCACTGCTCTGCGTTGAGAGAGCCTGTGGAGTCATTAGTTCGATTCCGACGAGCACCTCTCCAGTAAGTGTCCTTGGCAAGACACCTAATGGTACAGACTCGCCACCCAGGACATACTTGAAAATGAGAGAAATCTCAATGTATCCTTCCTGGTAAAATCCTTTCATTTATTTACTTTTTGAGACTCCACAGTCTCTCTCCACGCAGAGCAGTGATGTTACCTCTACTCCACCCAGCCGGTACTATTGGATCGCATGTGATTCATTTATGGCTTTCGATTCATTTATGGCATGCGATTCATTTATGGCATGCGATTCATTTATTTATTTATTTTTTGAGCATCGCATGCCATAAATGAATCAAAAGCCATAAATGAATCAAAAGCCATAATTGAATCGATGCCAAACAATTAATGAATCGCATGCCATAAATGAATCAAAAGCCATAAATGAATCGAGAGCCATAAATGAATCAAAAGCCATAAATGAATCGAGAGCCATAAATGAATTGAAAGCCAAAATGAATCGAAAGTCATAAATGAATCGCGAGCCATAAATGAATCGAGAGCCATAAATGAATTGAGAGCCATAAATGAATCGAAAGCCATAAACGAATCGCATGCCATAAATGAACCGAAAGCCATAAATGAATCGAGAGCCATAAATGAATCGAGAGCCATAAATGAATCGCAAGCCATAAATTAATCAAAAGCCATAAATGAATCGAGAGCCATAATTGAATCGCATGCCAAACAATAAAGGAATCCCATGTCATAAATGAATCAAAAGCCATAAATGAATCGAGAGCCATAAATGAATTGAAAGCCAAAATGAATCGAAAGTCATAAATGAATCGCGAGCCATAAATGAATCGAGAGCCATAAATGAATTGAGAGCCATAAATGAATCGAAAGCCATAAACGAATCGCATGCCATAAATGAACCGAAAGCCATAAATGAATCGAGAGCCATAAATGAATCGAGAGCCATAAATGAATCGCAAGCCATAAATTAATCAAAAGCCATAAATGAATCGAGAGCCATAATTGAATCGCATGCCAAACAATAAAGGAATCCCATGTCATAAATGAATCAAAAGCCATAAATGAATCGCAAGGGCTAAATGAATCAAAAGCCATAAATGAATCGCATCCGATCCAATTAATGAATCACATGCCATAAATTAATCGAAAGCCATTAATGAATCACATGCGATCCAATAGTACCGGCTGGGTGGAGTAGAAGTAACATCACTGCTCTGCGTTGAGAGAGCCTGTGGAGTCATTAGTTCGATTCCGACGAGCACCTCTCCAGTAAGTGTCCTTGGGCAAGACACCTAATGGTACAGACTCGCCACCCAGGACATACTTGAAAATGAGAGAAATCTCAATGTATCCTTCCTGGTAAAATCCTTTCATTTATTTACTTTTTGAGACTCCACAGTCTCTCTCCACGCAGAGCAGTGATGTTACCTCTACTCCACCCAGCCGGTACTATTGGATCGCATGTGATTAATTTATGGCTTTCGATTCATTTATGGCATGCGATTCATTTATGGCATGCGATTCATTTATTTATTTATTTATTTTTTGAGCATCGCATGCCATAAACGAAACACATGCCATAAATGAATCGCAAGCGATCCAATAAATGAACTGCATGGCATAAATGAATCACATACCGTAAATGAATCACATACCGTAAATGAATCACATGCTATAAATGAACTGCATGCCATAAATGAATCACATGCTATAAATGAATCAAAAGCCATAAATGAATCACATGCGATCCAATATAAATGAATCACATGCCATAAATGAATTGCATGCGGTCCGATAAATGATTCGAAAGCGATAAATGAATCCGATCCGATAAAAGAATCCGAAAAAACGATATCGGACAATCCAATATTTCGGATCGGTCCGAAGTTCCGAAATTCGATGAAATATCGAATGATCGTAAAGGAAGAAAAAATACTTTTTTTCCTTGTTTTGGGCCATTTTAAACAAACGTGACGAAAAAGATACCGAAAGGAAAAAAAAACAAAACGCTGTGCACAAGTTTACGACCCGTACCGCAGGAAGTCAAGAGCACTAACTTCCAGGAAATCCTGTTTGTGGACCTTGCGAGTCCCAGGAGACATGTTAGCTATAGCTGTTGACATTATCCAAGGTCGTGAGACACATGGATCTTCTTGTACTCCTGCGGAAGAGAGTCTTTTCTTCACAAGACAAATCAACCCTTGGATGATGGAAAGAACCAGCAGTAAGAAGAGATTTGTGCAGGTAGCTTATCCAAGAGAGTGTTTAGACTTGCTCCTGCCCCAAGCTCTCCAAATTCTGCTGCCCCTCCGCCCAGGAACAATGAAACGTAAGCATAAAATCAAGTCAAATATTGCCGACCTATTGTGGCTATTTAATAAAAATGTCGCAGCGTTCCCGTAGGACTCGAGCCATGGCTGCGCCCCTTCACAGCTGTGAAGCTGTGGCCCCGCCCAAGCCCTAAACGATTGCCGGCGGCCGCAAGCTTCCTACTAGAATGGCCGCTGACAGGAAGTGCAGCCGCTCGGCTGGGATCTAACAGCCAGCCACGATCTAACAGCCTGCCGCGATCTGGCGAGATCACGGCAGGCTGTTTCTTCGATCCCAGGCGAGCGGCTCCACTTCCTGTCAGCGGCCATTCTAGTAGGAAGCACGTGGCCGCCGGCAAAGTGCGGCGGCTTGAGAGGTGAGCTGGGGACACTATCCATGAGACCTGGGGGCACTATCCATGAGACCTGGGGGCACTATCCATGAGACCTGGGGGCACTATCCATGAGACCTGGGGGCACTAGCCATGAGACCTGGGGGCACTATCCATGAGACCTGGGGGCACTATCCATGAGACCTGGGGGCACTATCCATGAGACCTGGGGGCACTATCCATGAGACCTGGGGGCAATATCCATGAGACCTGGGGGCAATATCCATGAGACCTGGGGGCATTATCCATGAGACCTGGGGGTAATATCCATGAGACCTGGGGGCACTATCCATGAGACCTGGGGGCACTATCCATGAGACCTGGGGGCAATATCCATGAGACCTGGGGGCACTATCCATGAGACCTGGGGGCACTATCTGGTGGCACTATCCATGAGACCTGGGGGCATTATCCATGATACCTGTGGGCATTACCCATGAGACCTGGGGGCATTATCCATGAGAGCTGGGGGGCACATCCATGAGCTGGGCCATATCCATGTGACCTGGGTCAATAATATCTATATGAGCTGGGATCAATAATATCCATGTGAACTGGGGAAAATAGTCTGGGGGCTCAGTGCTGTGTATATTATTCGGGGGGGGTGTATATTATTCTGGAGGGGTGTATATTATGCTAAATGTTCTGTTGCTATACATGCATGTATTCTGTGTGTACTGCATTTGTACATGTACTGTGTGTGCACTATATATGTAGGGCCCCATCACCTCCTTAACGCTAGCACTCACACATGTGAGCGTTGGTGCTCGGTTAACCCCTTAGTGACAAGGCGGTTTTACACAAATCCGTCTTTTAGTGACCGCTGCTGTTTTTACGTTTCTGCGCTGTTAGTGTTCAGGTCAAATTTTCCTCTTACTCGTTTATTCAACCCACACATATTATACACCCTTTTTCCCGCCATTAAATGGACTTTCTAGAAATACCATTATTTCCATCATATCGAATAATTTACTATAAAAAAAAATATGAAATATGAGGAAAAAAATGGTAAACACACACTTTTTTGTAATTTAATCCCCAAAATCTACAACCACCCAAAACGACCCCAGCTAAATAGGTTTAAAATTTTGTCCTGAGACTATAAATACCCAATTTTTACATGCGTTTGCTTTTTAACCCCTTCACTGCTGAGACAGTTCACCTATGTGCGCTGCGCTCATTCTGACCATTTTGTGCTATTTATTTTTAGATGACAGCCTAGGTCCTTTTTAATTAAACTCCCCCCAGACAAAAAAAACTTTTAAAAAAAAACTTTTTTTTATTTGATTTAATTTTTTTATTATTTTATTTTTTTTTTTTTATTTCGTTTTAAAACCAAACCTGGTCATGTTTGGTATCATTTGAAAGGCCATAATCAGGCCTTTCAAATGATGGCAAATATGACCAGGTTTGGTTTTAAAACGAAATTAAAAAAAAAAAATAATAAAAATTAAATCAAATAAAAAAAAGTTTTTTTTTTAAAAGTTTTTTTTAATTTCGTTTTAAAACCAAACCTGGTCATGTTTGGTATCATTTTAAAGGCCATAATCAGGCCTTTCAAATGATGGCAAATATGACCATCTAGCTGCCATGGATCGGGAGATAAAGGAATCCTTAGGATCCCCTTATCTCTACATGGCAGCTAGAGGGTTAACTGGCCCACTGACATCCTCACACATATGGTGAGGTTGTCAGTGGGTGGGGGGGGACCTGGAGGCTTGGCTGACATCCAAGATGTCAGCCCCCCTCCAGGTTTGAATCGCGTTTTGGCGCCAATTGGCGCCGCAACGTGATCCGGCGGCGAAATGGTTAATGCCATACACCGCTGGAAAGGGGAGGCTCTCCCCTCTCCAGCGGTGCAAACGGCATCTCCCTAGCTTCAATGGTTGGGGAGATAGAGGGCTCCGAAGGAGCCCCCCCTCCCCTCCATTGAAAAGCATGGGGAGGCCTGCTGATGACGTCACCACGCAGCGTGGCGACGTCATCAGCCTCGCCTGCCCATGTAAATCACATGGGCAGGCTTCCTTCCTGCCAGATCGCCGTGGGATCCGGCGAGGGAGGTGAGTATCGGGCGGGAGGGGGATTAGGCGCCGCTGACGTACCCTGTACGTCAGCGGGTCTAAGGGAGACCCGAGTACAGGACGTACAGGGTACGTCAGAGGTCCTTAAGGGGTTAAATGAGGTTACTGCATGCTGCCCATATCACATCCTAGCACAGGACCCTCATATAACAATCCCAACGGTAACAGGTTAAAAAATCCAGGAGATTGTGCTTTTCAGCGCGAGGTTACTGTACTTTGCGCTCCCTATACTTACCATGGGGAGCGCAAAGTCCTAACGCTAATTACCATCCCGCCATAGCTACAAAAGTTACCCACAGCTAGACGCTGGCGCTAAGTGATGCCGCTTCTGCAGAATCAGTCAGTACCAGCTGGAACCCCCCAAAAATCACATACTTGCCTCTCATCCCACAGCGCAAAGGGTGGTCCGATCCACTGCTTCTGGTCACGGGGAGCATCCAGGAGCTTAGCACTGCGCCACTGGTAGGGGACTCTGATTTTTAAAATTATGTGGGGGGGGCACAATTTTCTGTTTTTGCCTCGGGTGCAAAAGGAGCTAGCTACGGCTCTGGAGGAACCCCTAAAAATAAACACGCATACCCTGAAAATATGGAGCAACTCCTAAAAAGGAACATGTTGGCGCTTTTTTAATACTTAAAACTGGTAGAAACAGCAGACAGACCGGCATGATCCGACACAGGGAGAAGCATCAGGAGAGGTATATTTCGGCGTCAGCCTAGAGGCGATATTGGAACCTATAGGAAGAGATTAGATTACCAAGAGAGGTGGTAGAGAAGGGGACGGAGGCTTGAGGTTCTTCAGAGAGTTACTGGGGGGGGGAAGGAGCTGGCAAAATTAAACGATGAGATAGAGATAGAGACAGCAGAGCCACAGAGGCCAAGACTGCAGAGTGTGAAGAAGAGGGTGGTGGTCAACTGTGCTGAAAGCGGCTGAAAGAAAAGAAGAAGAAGGGAGCGATGACCTTGTAACATGATCTGTGCCGCTTTGTAATTTATTGCCAGCACCACAGGGGTAATACTTTCTATTAAGTGATGGATTAAGTGTACGGATCACAAAAATGGTAAGAAATAATGTTCCTTGCCAACTGCTCCATTTGCACAGAACCAACTGTAGCGTTGGTTGACCACAGATGGGCCCAGTTACAAGGACACATCACGCATTTCATTGGTTTCATGCTGCCTATTCCAACACCTTTTTAATGCATCATTTCCTCTGCCTCTGATACTCCACTCAAAGGACAGACGTCGGTGGTCGGCTTGGTGACCATGTTATGTGGTCTCATGATCCAAGGCCTCTAGAAAAGAGACTATCACCACATAATATTTCTGGGTTTCCTAAATGCATGGCATGGTTGAATGACCGAACCAGGTCCTTTGGGCATTTGAACTTTCTAACGTTCTCATTAGGAGCTCTTGAGGGAACATTCACGTCACTACTGAGACTCAAGAAGAGTTAATGAAAGGTCTCAGGATGGAAACTGGGAAAGATCCACACTCTTATCAGATGCCTAAGGGTGAAGATTAAAACACAACAGCAGCAGACTAAGTCTCCACAGGCTTCCACGGAAAAAATAACAGTCTTTTGTGATTGGGATAATTGCCATAATCGTCCCTTGGGGACATGGCGTGTTCACTTGGATATACTGTTCCAGGGAGAAGATGGCGCCGAGCCGAGGGTTTATATTTTCCAAGCCTGGTGATGCATAGAGAGTGTTAATGAGGAGACTTTAAAATTGTTTTTGCAGTGATGTAGCACACGGGATATTTTCATTTGAAATAATGAGAAAACCCCCCAAAATGGAATTCAAGAGATGCCAAATGGAGCGTCTTATGAGTCATTACGACCGAGCACTCGGCTATAGATAGAATCACAATGCTATACATGGAAGCACGTGTAGCCTAAAAATGTTCCTACACCCACACACTGAAAGATTGTTTTCTTTATTCGGGGTTCAGTGATGTCAAATTTCCTCTTTCCGAATAAATTCACCCAAAATCCATGGAAAGGTAAAAGAGCATTCCCATCCGTAGCTGAATGAGTCCTGTGTTCTACGCACAATGGCCTATTGACTGGAATAACATGAATTATTTTCATGGCTATAGCTGATTAGATTTAGGAAAATAGAATGAGTTGCAGTGGAAAAGCCTTCTCCCTGATAGAAAAACCAGTGCTATGCACATGACGCTATTTCACATTGTCCCATTTGAAGATTACTCGTTTAAAAACAGATCTACTTTGTTTAGGTGGGTAAAAGATCTATTATCAACTCCTAGAAGCGTTATATAAAAAAGCCAGGAAAGTGAGACACTTCTTTGCGCTCTTTTAGAATATATTTAGTGTTTTTCACAGTCCTAAAAACTTAAACACAAGTTGTCCTCATTGGATTTAGGTGGATCCCACTTCTGCCACCAATTCTGCTGCTCGTCGTATTGTTGCCGTTGCTGTCCCACTACTTACCCCACTGTTACCAGTCCCACTGGCTCTATCCACCAATGCAGGTCTTGCTACTGCCCATCACAATGCCTTCTCCTAACCCCCATAAATGATCACTGGTTTTGATGGTTGATTAACCGTCCTGCCTACAGTGTAGTGGGCGATTACATAGTCTTGACTAATCTGGGGCAGCTACATGACCTTTAATGGTTAGGATCTCCACCACCTGCAATCTCTGTGTTGGGCTGGTGGTGGGATATTCTGGGGCGTGTTGTGGGCAAGCCCAATGCTCAGGACTATGAAGCCCTTAACCCAGGTCCTGTACCAGTCCTTGAGATGACTGGGTTTGATAATATTGGACAGTAGACCTATAAGGCATGGATAGCGGAAAGGGAAGTATACCAGTCCTTAACTGGGCCGGTAAAGCGACAGGAAAGTAAGGAGAAAAGATGAGCACGCTGGGTCACGTGGTACTGGGAACAGCTGCCGCGAGATCGATGACGTAATTTGCCGGTGGGTAAAAGACGTTAGGCCGGTGGCTCTCGCGCGCATAGGACGCATGGATAGCTGAGAGGGGGCCAGTGAGGAGCATTGCCGGGACCAGCCCAGGGTCTGAAACTCTGACTCACTTTTTCAACCGTTTCATCTGCATACGAAGATGAAACCTAAGTAAATTTGGGCAAGGGGCCTTCAATATTCCCCAGTTGATATACAATGAATGATCGAAATCTCCAGTCACTTCAAATAAACTAATAGTGGATTATAACGACAGTGAGTCTACTCCATGGGAGGACTGACCATTAGGGAATAGGGCCCTGGCCATAAGGGCATTGCTTGTATGCGGCTGTGGCTTGCATGTAGGCTGGCACAATGAGGGGCTCTCTGATCTCATATTGCCTGTGAAACACAAGATTTGTCATTCCGCCCCTGGCCGGAGCCCAAATAATATTTTCGGTAAATTGATGGATTTTCCAGTCAACTGCGACATAAGGAAATGTGATACAAAAAACCGTTGATAATGTCAACCACAGCCATGATTAGGCACAATGTAATTACCTCATTATCATTATCGTGCTATTAAGGTAGAGTAACATTACAGCTCCAGGGAACAGCACTGCAACACAATCACACAGAGCAGTGTATGACGTGCCCTGACATGTTAATGGGCCTCTGAGTGGTGGGTGATACAATTATTATTGTCATAATATAGCACCAACAGTTTCCGCAGTCCTTTACAAAACCAAAGGGAATGAGATACAGATAAATGGACATAAGAGCTTACCATCTAGAGGGATAGGAGTTGAGGAAGACCAGGGGAATTCTACTGGACGGCAGGATCATTAGTGCCAGCGGTTCGGGAATGGTGGGGCCATTGAAGTGGCTTCAATCATGTGTCAGTAGATGAGCAGAGGGATGAGTTGTATCAGTGATGTGGTACAATTATCTGAAGAGATGGGTTTTGAGGGATTTCCTAAAGGCCTGAAGATCAGGGGAGAGTTTGATAGGACGAGGCAAGTCATTCCACAGGAACGGAGCGGAAATCGACCCCATTGATACATAGGAGCCCCATCCCACCTAAGAGTCGATACATCTATGTTTTGAACAGTTTCTGGGCTCCGTGACCGCTGGTAACTTGACCCCCCCCCCGCTGGTGGCCTCTTTTCCGTTATCAGAGATGCAGAAATGAGACCCACACACAATGTGGTTTCAAAACTGCGCACCCGCTCGGAGCGTGCTCGCATCTTTTATTCAAACGACAAAAGAAGGGGAGGGGTCGTTACGTAACAAGACGATTTGTAGGAATGTATGTGTGTAAGTTTCTTGGCTTTGTCTGTAGTACTTCTTGTGAAATGCTTCATCCGTACGTGATGTGCAGCAAGAACAAGGCCGAGCAGCTGCGCAACGCAATAGTCTTGCTGAAAGCACTTTCTCTAAGGCAGAAGTATTAACCCTTTACTAAAGGCAGAGGTATAAACCCTTTACTAAGGCAGCGGTATTAACGCTTTGCTAAGAAAAAAGGTTAATAGCTCTGCCTTAGTAAAGGGTTAATACCTCTGCCTTGGTAAAAGGTAAATACCTCTGCCTTTAGTATAAAGTTAATACCTCTGCCTTAGTAAAATGTTAATACCTCTGCCTTAGTAAAATGTTAATACCTCTACTAAGGCAGAGCTATTAACCTTTTTTCTTAGTAAAGGGTTAATACCTCTGCCTTTAGTAAAGGGTTAATACCTCTGCCTTTAGTAAAGGGTTAATACCTCTGCCTTTAGTAAAAGGTTAACTCTTTACTAAGGAAAAAGGTTAATAGCTCTGCCTTAGTAGAGGTATTAACTCTTTACTAAGGCAGAGGTATTAACTTTTTACTAAAGGCAGAGGTATTAACTTTTTACTAAAGGCAGAGGTATTAACTTTTTACTAAAGGCAGAGGTATTAACCCTTTACTAAGGCAGAGGTATTAACCTTTTTACTAAGGAAGAGGTATTAACCTTTTACTAAGGCAGAGGTATTAACGCTCTACTACTGCTGGTTACAGTGGGTTAGCCTCCAACTCTATATACCATCCCAACGCAAAATAATCACTCTCAGATCTAGCCCCCCCCCTAATAGCTTTGTTTCTCTATTTCTCCTGCTCGTCTCATTCCCCTTTCAGGCCCTCTGAGTCCTGTGAATCCCACACACCCACAGCTGCTTTTAAAAACATGTTACACCATTTTCTCACGATAAAACCTATTTTATGCAGACGTAGCAAAGAGATTACATATTGTTTTATTTTCTGTCATACATTTGGACACTTGAAGGTTTGTTTAAAAAAAAAAAAAGTCCCACTCGCCCCCTCGGATTAAGCGTAGTGTACGAATTCCTCGCGGACACACATTCCTCTTTGCTTCCTTAGTGCACAGAGGGAAAGCAATGGGACGAAGGGGCATCCAAAGGCAATGGTTTAGGGCAGGATCACGCTAAAGCCATACAGAGCCCAGACAAGGCACGCCGCAAAGTCCACCAAGTTGCCCGTCTCCCTGGGTATGCTGTTAAAATGTCACACCATCTCTTGGTCGTTTGCACAAATGATACAAAGTGCTGCTGAATAAGAACGAACGAACAGTGGCCAGTAGCCAACTTAATAAGAGACTGAGCATCATGGGAGAAGCAGTTCCAAAACATCTGAAAGGCCAAGATTGTCGACCCAAGTATGTACGCTGCGGTCCCGGTAGTATGTACGCTGCGGTCCCGGTAGTATGTACGCCGCGGTCCTGGTAATATATATACACTGCAGTTCCGGTAGTAACGTACGCTGCGGTTCCGGTAGTAACGTACGCTGCGGTTCCGGTAGTAACGTACACTGCGGTTCCGGTAGTAACGTACACTGCGGTTCCGGTAGTAACGTACACTGCGGTTCCGGTAGTAACGTACGCTGTGGTTCCGGTAGTATGTACGCTGCGGTCCCGGTAATATATATACACTGCGGTGCCAGTAATATGTACTCTGCGGTTCCGGTAGTAACGTACGCTGAGGTTCCGGTAGTAATGTACACTGCGATTCCGGTAGTAACGCACGCTGCGGTTCCGGTAGTAACGTATGCGGCGGTTCCAGTAGTAACGTACTCTGCGGTTCCGGTAGTAACGTACGCTGCGGTTCCGGTAGTAACGTACGCTGCGGTTCCGGTAGTAACGTACGCTGCGGTTCCGGTAGTAACGTACGCTGCGGTTCCGGTAGTAACGTACGCTGCGGTTCCGGTAGTAACGTACGCCGCGGTTCCGGTAGTATATACATTGTAGCAGTTTGGTGATATCAGGATTAAAATGCAGAAATATATCTAATAAATTTTACTTTTATATAAAATCGTTTTTTGTTTCTTGGAGGCGGTGCCTGCTTAATGTTTAACGTAACACGGGGATGTGTTTAGAAGGCGCCGGACTCTTCGGATGTGGTTATTTCCTTTAACACTGGGCTCCTGAGGACCGCGCAGAGCGTGTAAGGATCAGAAACAGACGGCGCTGCATAAAGGAAACCTCCGGCGTTTGTCTAATTAACCGAATATATCCCACTGTCCGTGACCACGCTGCGGCCGACGCGCACCAGCCCCGTGTCTGAGCCGGCTGGCAGTGCAAGGGTTAAACATCCCAAGAAAAGTGAATGAGATCAGCCTGTCTGGAGGGAGTGAAGGAGGCTGCTCATACTCACCCCCCCTCCCCTCTCAGCCCACCGCTTCGCTTGTCTAGGAAGGTTTGGGCTGAAAGTGCCTCATCGCGATGACATGAATTTCCTCCTTTCCCATTTTTGGTCATTTTTGGCGTTCTGGCGTCATTGGGCAGTGAGAAGTGGAGCAGGAATGCAGCGGGCGCAGCAGAGAGTAAAGTGAGGACTGAGGGGGGGGGTGTAAAGGGACGCCGTCAGGTGTAACGTGATAAAGACCTGGCCAAGCGAAGGAAAGCAACCTGGCCACTGCAGATGTTTGTGAACTACATTTCCCATGATGCTCTGCCAGCACTGTATTATTATTCACTGTGACTCATTCACAAAGAGTTGTGGGGTTCAGTCACTATGGAAACAGAAGGATGGGAACGCTGCAACGATACACCAATACATATTGTAACTTTGTGTCTTGTATCAACATGTGTAAATGTGTCAACTCCTTAACACTAGAAATAATAATATGAAGCAACTCAGGACGGAATAACAAACTAACAACGGATTAATAAACACAAAAGGGCCGTATTACAAAGCTGCTGCTAACTTAACCAGAGCTGTTTAAACTTAAAACCTCCATAGGCTATAATAGCTCGGGTTAAGTTACCACCAACTATGGAATATGGCCCTAAATGTCTAATGTAAACTACAAGATCATTTAAAATATTATAAAACTGCATCAAATTTCAACACATGCCTGGAACATATGGAGGAGCCCCTAACAAGACACCCACACACCCTGAATATATGGAGGAGCCCCTAAAAAGACAACCGCACACCCTGAATATATGGAGGAGCCCCTAAAAAGACACCCACACACCCTGAATATATGGAGGAACCCCTAAAACGACACCCGCACACCATGAATATATGGAGGAGCCCCTAAAAAGAAACCCGCACACCCTGAATATATGGAGGAACCCCTAAAACGACACCCGCACACCATGAATATATGGAGGAGCCCCTAAAAAGAAACCCGCACACCCTGAATATATGGAGAACCTAACAAGACACCCACACACCCTGAATATATGGATGAGCCCCTAAAAAGACACCCGCACACCCGAATATATGGAGGAGCCCCTAAAAAGACACCACACACCCTGAATATATGGAGGACCCCTAAAACGACACCCGCACACCCTGAATATATGAAGGAGCCCCTAAAAAGACACCCGCACACCCTGAATATATGGAGGAGCCCCTAAAAAGACACCCACACACCCTGAATATATGGAGGAGACCCTAAAAAGACACCCACACACCCTGAATATATGGAGGAGCCCCTAAAAAGACACCCGCACACCCTGAATATATGGAGAGCCCCTAAAAAGACACCCGCACACCCTGAATATATGGAGGAGCCCCTAAAAAGACACCACACACCCTGAATATGTGGAGGAGACCCTAAAAAGACACCCACACACCCTGAATATATGGAGGAGCCCCTAAAAAGACACCCGCACACCCTGAATATATGGAGGAGCCCCTAAAAAGACACCCACACACCCTGAATATGTGGAGGAGACCCTAAAAAGACACCCACACACCCTGAATATGTGGAGGAGACCCTAAAAAGACACCCACACACCCTGAATATATGGAGGAGACCCTTAAAAAGACACCCACACCCTGAATATATGGAGGAGCCCCTTAAAAGACACCCAAACACCCTGAATATATGGAGGAACCCCTAAAAAGACACCCGACACACCCTGAATATATGGAGGAGTCCCTAAAAAGACACCCAAACACCCTGAATATATGGAGGAGCCCCTAAAAAGACACCCGACACACCCTGAATATATGGAGGAGTCCCTAAAAAGACACCCGACACACCCTGAATATATGGAGGAGCCCCTAAAAAGACACCCGACACACCCTGAATATATGGAGGAGCCCCTAAAAAGACCCCCACACACCCTGAATATATGGCGGAGCCCCTAAAAAGACCCCCACACACCCTGAATATATGGAGGAACCCCTAAAAACATACCCACACACCCTGAATATATGGAGTAGCCCCTAAAAAGACACCCACACACCCTGAATATATGGAGGAGCCCCTAAAAAGACACCCACACACCCTGAATATATGGAGGAACCCCTAAAAACACACCCACACACCCTGAATATATGGAGGAGCCCCTAAAAAGACACCCACACACCATGAATATATGGAGGAGCCCCTAAAAAGACACCCACACACCCTGAATATATGGAGGAGCCCCTAAAACCACACCCACACACCCTGAATATATGGAGGCGCCCCTAAAAAGACACCAGCACATCCTGAATATAAGGGGGAGCCCCTAAAAAGACACCCGCACACCCTGAATATATGGAGGAGCCCCTAAAAAGACACCCACACACCCTGAATATATGGAGGAACCCCTAAAAAGACACCTGCACACCCTGAATATATGGAGAAGCCCCTAAAAAGACACCCATACACCCTGAATACATGGAGGAGCCCCTAAAAAGATACCCGCACACCCTGAATATATGGAGGAGCCCCTAAATATGATACCCGCACACCCTGAATATATGGAGGAGACCCTAAAAAGACACCCACACACCCTTAATATATGGAGGAGCCCCTAAAAAGACACCAGCACAACCTGAATATAAGGGGGAGCCTCTAAAAAGACACCCGCACACCCTGAATATATGGAGGAACCCCTAAAAAGACACCTGCACACCCTGAATATATGGAGAAGCCCCTAAAAAGACACCCGTACACCCTGAATATATGGAGGAGCCCCTAAAAACACCACCCGCACACCCTGAATATATGGAGGAGCCCCTAAAATGACACCCGCACACCCTGAATATATGGAGGAGACCCTAAAAAGACACCCACACACACCCTGAATATATGGATGAACCCCTAAAAACACATCCTAATTATATGGAGGAGCCCCTAAAAATACACCCGCACACGCTGAATATATGGAGCCCCTAAAAAGACACCCATACACCCTGAATATTATGGAGGAGCCCCAAAAAGGACACCCACACACCCTGAATATATGGGGGAGCCCCAAAAAGACACCCGCACACCCTGAATATATGGAGGAACCCCTAAAAACACACCCACACACCCTGAATATATGGAGGAACCCCTAAAAAGACTCCCGCACACCCTGAATATATGGAGGAACCCCTAAAAAGACTCCCGCACACCCTGAATATATGGAGGAACCCCTAAAAAGACACCCGCACACCCTGAATATATGGAGGAGCCCCTAAAAAGACACCCGCACACCCTGAATATATGGAGGAGCCCCTAAAAAGACACCCGCACACCCTGAATATATGGAGGAGCCCCTACAAAGACACCCACACACCCTGAATATATGGAGGAACCCCTAAAAAGACACCCGCACACCCTGAATATATGGAGACACCCGCACACCCTGAATATATGGGGGAGCCTCTAAAAAGACACTCCTATCCTCAACCCCTGTTGCTAGTTCTGAACCAGTCACTGAAATACGTTTCCTTTTTGCTAAATGCTTTAATGTACACGGATATTCCCAGTGAATGGCGGCCCGCGCCGAGCTGACGGTGCCGGCCCAATAAATCTTATCTGGTAAAAGTAAAAATATGAGGCGGCGCGGTTAAACGGCTCCCGTGAGGAATAATCCATTAAACCGCTGTTTTATCAACCTGGCAATAATTTAACAACCTGTGTCCGCGTAAAGCCTCCCCGGCGGCCATTACGAGCCGGCACGTCAGGGAGTCGGTGCTCTGTGAGGAAATCGCTTTCTCAGACTTTGAAGCACAAACACAGGAAGCTGAAAAGTCTTGCGCCTCGACGTATGTGTTTGTTTTGCTGTTTTGGGCCGGTCGCTAGGCAGCTCGGCGTGTTAAACGGTGGGGAAATATCTGAAGTGGAAGCCGTGGCAGGGCCTTCCCAGGGCGGCTCAGTCACTCAGACGCGGCCTGTCTGCGAGAAGCGATAAGGCTGCCTGCCGGCGCTATGACATAAGCGAGGCCGCGTGTAGCTTCAACGCGCAGGGCGGGAGAGAGCGAGGCCTCCAACACAATCACTGCCCTGAGGCAAATCACTAGCAAAATGAGCGTACAGCACGATACAGCAATACCCAGCCTTAACAGCACTATATACTATACATCGTATAAGTATATCACACCTCAAAATACCTGGAGTGAGGAGAGGAGGACATAGCGCTAGAGGCGAGGCCACAGACCTGGCTATTCCCAGACGTTTTATATGACGTCACAACCTATCAGGACCATTTATCTCATTAAAAATGTCATTCAGAACGAGAGCAAAATGTCTTATTAACAGCGAGCGATTCCTAACAGCATTTATTACAGATTACAGACTCACTGCTGGTAGGTTTATGGCCGTTATACACCCGCACACCCTGAACATATGGAGGAGCCCCTAAAAAGACCCCCGCACACCCTGAACATATGGAGGAGCCCCTAAAAAGACCCCCGCACACCCTGAATATATGGAGCAGCCCCTAAAAGACACCCGCACACCCTGAATATATGGAGGAGCCCCTAAAAAGACCCCCGCACACCCTGAATATATGGAGGAACCCCTAAAAGACACCCGCACACCCTGAATATATGGAGGAACCCCTAAAAACACACCCACACACCCTGAATATATGGAGCAGCCCCTAAAAAGACACTCGCACACCCTGAATATATGGAGGAGCCCCTAAAAAGACACCCACACACCGTGAACATATGGAGCATCCCCTAAAAAGACACCCGCACACCCTGAATATATGGAGGAGCCCCTAAAAAGACCCCCGCACACCCTGAATATATGGAGCAGCCCCTAAAAAGACACCCGCACACCCTGAATATATGGGGGAATCCTAAAAAGACACCCGCACACCCTGAATATATGGAGGAACCCTAAAAAGACACCCGCACACCCTGAACATATGGAGCAGCCCCTAAAAAGACACCCGCACACCCAGAATATATGGAGGAGCCCCTAAAAAGACACCCACACACCCTGAATATATGGAGGAACCACTAAAAAGACACCCACACACCCTGAATATATGGGGAACCCTAAAAAGACACCCACACACCCTGAATATATGGAGGAGCCCCTAAAAAGACACCCGCACACCGTGAATATATGGAGAAGCCCCTAAAAAGACACCCGCACACCGTGAATATATGGAGAAGCCCCTAAAAAGACACCCGCACTCTGTGAATATATGGAGGAGCCCCTAAAAAGACACCTACACACCCTGAATATATGGAGGAACCCCTAAAATGACACCCGTACACCCTAAATATATGGAGGAGCCCCTAAAAAGACACCCGCACACCCTGAATATATGGAGGAGCCCTAAAAAGACACCCACAC